>CABFPE010001105.1:85855-104751 GCA_900660155.1 Hofstenia miamia | reverse complement strand
TTAAAAATATGTGACGTCACTAAAACCCATTAGTGGAAATGTCAAAACATTTGTCAAGTAGAATGACTCATTAATTAACATTTGCAAACACCCCCTCGATATCGCAGAGGTCAAAAGGTCAGTTTGTGAGATCTCCTCTTGACTATATACACTACTCATGACAACTTTCATTTTTTGGAAAAAAATGTAATTTTGAAATTCAAGTTTCAACTCAGAATAAATTATCCAATAAAATCTGGTAAGCAAGTTAAATTTTACCGGATACCGGATATCTGGTTGTGTAATTGCCAATTTTACTGGATTCCGGATCCGGATACCAGATTCTATCACATCACTAGATATTTGATTGAATTAATATATTTTATAGGAGTCATAAGAAGTTTCTCACTAAAAGGCAAAATTATATACTACTTTTGTGCAATTTTATTAAATTTCTTTGTATTTTACGTATTACTTAATAGTTGGTAGGCGAACCAGGCCGCCCGTTCATGCCCGNAAAAATGGCCTGTGATATTATCAAAGTGAAATTACTCATGCCAAAAAGTGAGCCCCAACATGTAAATCAATTAAAAGCATTACTAATTAAAACCCATTAGTAGATGCACTTAAAAATATGTGACGTCACTAAAACCCATTAGTGGAAATGTCAAAACATTTGTCAAGTAGAATGACTCATTAATTAACATTTGCAAACACCCCCTCGATATCGCAGAGGTCAAAAGGTCAGTTTGTGAGATCTCCTCTTGACTATATACACTACTCATGACAACTTTCATTTTTTGGAAAAAAATGTAATTTTGAAATTCAAGTTTCAACTCAGAATAAATTATCCAATAAAATCTGGTAAGCAAGTTAAATTTTACCGGATACCGGATATCTGGTTGTGTAATTGCCAATTTTACTGGATTCCGGATCCGGATACCAGATTCTATCACATCACTAGATATTTGATTGAATTAATATATTTTATAGGAGTCATAAGAAGTTTCTCACTAAAAGGCAAAATTATATACTACTTTTGTGCAATTTTATTAAATTTCTTTGTATTTTACGTATTACTTAATAGTTGGTAGGCGAACCAGGCCGCCCGTTCATGCCCGGTGAATTCCAATGGGCTTGCCCAGAATATAAATACTCTTGTTGTTATTCCCTCTTCCTAAGTTTTGTTTACATGCAAACAGCTATAATAGCAACAATCAATTTCAGTGCAGAATTGATGGAAGATACGTTTTGCCATGCCCAGTTACTAAAATATTTGGACACTAAGCATATTGATGAACGATTGTCAGTAATGGAAACAATTGCCATTATCTCACTTAGCATTACAATAATGTCAATGGCAAAATATTTGTTTTCCATAAAAGTCTAATCAAAAGACTAAAATATAAGCAGTTTCATTTATAAAACCAGCAGACACAACCCCTTTTAATTGTGCACTCTGATTTTTGAAATTGTTTATTTTTGAGATGAAAACTTTTTACAATTTTGAGAATAAACCAACAAAATGTTAAAAATTTTTCTAAGCAATTTAAGATTAATCTATACAAAAATTTATAACAAATTAGAAAATTTTTGTCTTCGTTGATAACAATTGTGAAAATGCACATTGTGTGTGTGTTCAATTTTTTACTTTGTTTTAAGGAGCTTGCTGCAGATTCCGTTTTGTTTTTTTTTATTTTCATTGGTATAATGTTCTTTGTTTACATTAATATTTACTAATAGTGTTGTCTGTGAATGTTGATGGGACTGAGGCATTATAAAGATTTTTGGTACAATCATGACAAAAGAACTTGCATAAGCTTATTGTATTCGAAGTATCATTAATGTGTTTGAAAAAATGAAGTAAAGTTAGTTTTTAAGAAGCAGCATTTTAAATCGATCGAAATTTTGAATTATTGAATATCATGCACTCCTTATGAATGGGAAGATGCAAAAATAGTCTTTTACACATAATTTGATGATATTATTTCAAATATCATACAAATATCAATTCAAAATATATGTTTTAAAGAATTTTATATTTATACATATGTCCATAATCCTAGAAATCCTAGAATCGTTTGTTCTATGAGCAGACTTTTTCATCAAGTCCTATTGATATATAAATATGGTCTGTAGGTTGAAATGGTTTGTTTTGGATTTGGAATTCTTTCAAAAGAGTTTAACTAATTTCATTCAATGTGTTTAATATTTTTGATAAAGAAACATGTACAATTTTAATAACTCAATTTATTTTATGCTTTAGTAATGAATTTAAAGTCTTTTGTATTGATTGGCATTATTTTAATTTTTGCAATCACTACGATGGTACTACAAATAATTGTAATTCATTCATCAAATTGGGTAAAAGATTCACGGCTATCATATCCCTTAACTAGTGAATCATTTATTACAATATTAAGACTTTACTATATGGATGGCAATCTAGGAATAGAACATCTTCCTCATCCCTTATGTCATTCTCTAAACGTATTGGCTCTACTGTTTTTGTATATTTCATCAGCTTCAGCCATATTTCTTGGTTGCATTAGCTCATTTCAAGTAAGTGAAGTTCTAGATATTACTAGCTTTAGTCAAAGTTTCCTCTGGATTCCCTTTAAAGTTTGAAAACTCCCACCTAAAATATTTTAAATTTTGCAAAAACATTATTCTTATATTTTAAATATAGGGAATTTATTGCTAAAATATTTCCTCATCATCATAACAAACATATCAACTACCCTGAAGTAACCTGCGGTCTGATGTGGATTAGAAAGTCTAAAAATAGCATATCAGATAAATATATTTTCCCTTTGTGAATATTGAAAATCTTGTGGCAGTCTTAATCATCGTAAATGCAATGTTGCATGTTGAACAATGAGAATCGTCACTGAAATCAATGTCATTTGAAATATCTTTCACTTATTTTCAATTAGCTATATTTTAAAATTTCTTGTTTTTGTAAAAATTTCTTCACTTTTTAGTTATATTCTTTGCAAAACTACAACGACACATTCTTACATATTTCTTGCGTTGAGCTAAAATTATTGTGTAAATGTTAATATTCGGCTGATGATGTAGAATTTTGTGAACCTAGATACAGTATTTAGATGGTGTATGATGTTGAAGGTAGATGTATGTCCATAATAGCCATGGGAGCAGCAAGCTGTCATACTGTTTTTGCATTCCTTGGCACAACACTAGCTGAAGCATATTTCCTGAAGCACTTCATTTTCGATCGCTATGGATGGGCACACCATCTTGCATGGATCACTGTTTTCCTCACATTAGTTCCAATTGCAATTACAATGCTCAGATTGTGGCTTATTCGTAGAGCATTAGAAAAAGAAGTACAGCAACCAATACAAAATCCAAGAAGAAAATTACGTTCCTAACTTCATTCATTGCAGTAAATGAATGACTGCGTAAAATTTTTGTAAATATAAGTGTACTTGTTCAACTTAAAGTTATCCAAATTGTTTTTACAATTATTTGAAATGTGCATACATTTATCTGATATATGAATGGGTATGCACGTATATCCAAATGATATATATATATATATATATATATATCCAATTTATCCAATTTTCGTGAGATAATTGCAAAATTTAAAAAAACGTTTGTTGATACAAATTTAAATATTTTTTCCCTGTTGTGAAACTGAAATCATACTTCACCACACTCTCAAATTTTTAAAAAATATTCGTTGTAATATCTAGAGTAAATGTACATTAGGTAATCTTGTTGCATCCATTGATTTCTACATGTAAATATTAACATGTCTATGCATGTTGGCAAATATTTAGACTTATGTATAATATATAAAATAGAAGCAAAATTGAATTATCAGTGTGTCACACGTTCCAGATCTAAAAGAATACAGTGAACACTATTTCATCTAATTTTGTTCTTTACATATGTACATTGTGGGCTGTTATATGGCTACGCATGCTTAATACACACTGCAAAATATAAAGCAAAACTGTACAGAATTTTACTATCGCATATGCAATGCCTAAGCTTTACAAATGAACACCAAGACTTTGCTATTAAACTATTAATTGATTATTGAGTTTAAATATGAAAAATACTTTTACGAACTCTTCTCAAATATCAAATGAAAAATTCACCTAACATGCTATTTTTGAAGTTGAATTTGTGGATTGAAATATGTTCAGTTATATTTTTAAGTAAAATGTATGTGCAAGTTTAGTTATTCAACTCTTGTTAGAACTTAAAATGCAATATGCCATCTGTGCTTTGCCAAACTAGATCAGCGAAATACATTTTTTGCCCTTAGGGAAAATTACCCATGTAGATGATTGCATTCATATTCTTAAAAGTACGTTAGCCATAAAAACGCATCTTTGTAAGTTGTTAATTTGCGTAAATATGCAGTACAAATGAGAGTTCTAAAATAGTAACATGTTTTAAGATATGAAATTATGATTTTCTATTGAAGAACATAACATTGTAAAGTTTTTAATATTTTATTGAATAAATGCAATGCTACTATTAAATATTAATTATTTTTATTTATAAATTTCAAATTAGTTACATTTTTCAATATTCACAAAAATAACTTTACTAAATATTAATGCTGCTTAAATCCCTGCTGTTAAGTCTTTCTAAGTAAGTACAGTTTTTACAAAATGTGATTATATTTGGCATTTAAAGTTATTGACACAGTAGTTAACATGGACAAAACGTACAATAATTTCTTTCAATTATAAAACTGCTATTGACAAGTTATGTTTAAGCCTCTAGTCTATATAGTTTAGAGTTTGACGCAGTTCTGATTTCTGAGAAAGTCCTATATTTTGATTAATGATCAGCATTTCTTTTTATGTTAGATACGAAAAATGTCTAAATTAATTCAAAAATCAATTTCCTCTTGCATGTTCTCAAATATACCAAATTGCAACATTCAAATTCCAATTATTTTTGTGCTGCAGATTATTCGAGATTATCCCTGTAGTTTCTAAAAATTTGAGGTAACTTTAAAGAACGAGTAGAAACAATTCATTAAAATTTGATATAAATCTAACATACATTACAAAACATTGCAACTGTCATTCTTAGCATTAAAAAGCATTCTGCAAAAATCAAAGTTATTGTTTATTTATACTAAAGCACTACTAATTGTAACTGGTTGTGTGTACAAACACTATTTAATCAATACAAGTTACAATTGTAAAGAAATTAATAAAACACTCTCCTTCACTAGAGTTTCAATAGTGGGTTTTCTCTATCATTTTTTAATCTCAAAGATAGTAACAACTATTAGGATAACTTTTCATAGTTAATTTAACTGAGGAGCATTATGGAGTTCCAGACTTAGGGGAGTGGCATCTGGGTCCTTGGAAAGATGGTGAAATCGATGTCTCCAGAGTCGTGTTTTGCGGGCATGCCCGGGCACCAAGCATTCCTGTTACAACGTGTTAAGCCAGCTCAAATAACATCTGGTATAATCATAAGGTAGTGTGCTGTAATGACGTAAGTTTTTTCTGAATTTTAAGAAGAAATTTAATAATTTGTTGTACGTGTGCTATAATAAAATGACAGAAATAGAGAAAGCCATATCAGAATTTAATAAGTGCAGGCATGGGCAAAGCCTTTTGTGCATTTTGATTCAATTTCGTAATATTTTACGTTTTTCTCAATAGATGGCGGGCGGACTGGGACGCCCGTTCCCCTGTGAATTCCAATGTCTGCTTTCCGACGTACATGTCGATGGAGACACACTTCCTGCCGGGGAACCATCCATATTGGAAGGGACGCACTATTAGCAGAACGGTGTGTAAACTTGAACATTCTGCCATGCAAAACTTTATTAGTGCTAATCCACAATAGGCAGTGAATGGAATTTAAAACAGATGGAAGGACCATTTCCTAATGATCAAAATTTTGAAAAGTAGGATGAAGGGATAGATGAATAGTCTGCACTATATTATTGCCCCAATTGATTGCGAATTAAAGGCGATGATATTTGTTTTCGATCTTCAAATCATGCTGAAACCAGTCTCGCCAATTATTTTAACAATTAGTTCCAGCGGAGTATGTTTCCCAAGAACCTTAAATTTTTAATCAAATGTTTTCAAACTGAGAACAGCTGCATTTGTCTAAGGACCATTAGGGTTTGACACATGTTCCTAGTCATATAAATTAATCAATATATTAGCGTTTATTTGCCAGATAATACCTACAAAATATTGTAATGATAAAAATCTTGTTAAATAAATATTGGAACAGAACACTTAATTAGAAATTTTAAACAAAAAATTGAAAAATTGATAATATGATAACGTAAATATATTACATACAACATTTTCATATCATTTTAGTCCGAATCTTAATTTAAGCAAAAAAATTTCTGACATATCACAAAAATCACAGACGGAGTATCCACCACACTGTTTGGTATGCTTAATTTTATCACGTGCAGGAGCTTCTAATGCAAAAAAATTAATTGGTGAAGAAAATAAATGAACAGAGGTTTTTTTTTCCCACAAAATATGACGGGGCTTTGCAGTGAAAGCTACCAAAATGGGCCAGAATATATATGAACTAGACCATCAATATTTATGTCGAGCTAGAGAAAAGATAAATACAATGTATTATTTATTAAGATCGCTGTTACGTCTTGGTTTTCCAAACTAAGTTTTTTGAGTGGTTTGGCAATTCCAAAGTATACATTTGACCCTTCACCAATACAGTGGGATTTAGAGTCCTAAGTTCCTTAAGTAATTAACTCTGGATGGAAAGGCTTCAGTGATGAGCTTACAACAATTTCATTATAATAATACATTATTTTCATTTAATATATATATATATATATATATAATGATATAATATTGCATAAATATATCAAAATTTGCATATTTTAAGCAAATGTGGCAACCACATTCTCATAAAACTAAAAAGTCCAATAACTAATCTAACTTTCTATCTTCATATCGTCAGGCATTAAGAAACTGCATAATAAATTTTATAATAAGCGTTTGAATTGAAACTTTTTGAAAAAAATGTGAATTACATACTACAATAAACAGGATTAAATGTCAAAACTGTATATATATCACTTCTAAGCAATGGAGGATTGGTGAGTAAAATATAATGATAAAAACCCATATGTCGAGTTCCTTATAAATAAATATAATACTAACATTCCACTATTGTTTTCATTTGTATCTGAAATAATAAAACATTGTTCTTTGAAAATAATTTGAAAATTTTGAACTAAATTGAACAGTATTATAAACATTATACAGAATGGTTTATGAATAAAAATTCCTAAAAGGAAATATGTAAATATTGTTATTACATGCATGAATATAGTATATATTTTTAAAAAAAAATGTAATATATATTCTACAAATATAGAAATGTGGTTGAATTTGGATTTGATATTTTACGTTTGCATTAAACAAACACATTTATTACCATTACTGGGGACTACGTGATTAGTTCTGCTACTGCAATCAATAGTTTGCTAAATGTATGCGAGAATAGATTAATTTCCCTATTATTGAAGGTCATCGTCTTTATCTATTATTTGATACTATTCACTTAAGTGGGTGCCACACAATGGGCTTTGTCCTGGGTCAAATGAACTATGCTAAGTGCTCTTTGGCATACCACACGATGAACTCATGCTGCGGCACTTGCTCTGAGAGTAATTATCTTGCAATTATCTCTCACAGGAACAGATGCTACACGGAGTGCATTTAACTAAAGTGTTTTGCTTTAGTGCAAAAGTATATTGTATGGCATCCCCTTTAATCAAAAATTACATTTATAATTTCATGAATTATGGAACTTATCAAATTCTTGAATGTATCCATTTAAATTTACGTGATGCACTCCCTAAATTTGACGATCTTAAGGTAGTGTATTCCAATGAACTTGGTCGACCTCTTAAGATTGTTCATAAGTTAAACTATGTCATGATTTTCTCGAATAATTTTCAAAGAACGCCAGCAACACCTGTTTTTAATATTTTAAATGAAGTCCACTGTTGCAGGAATAAAGGAATTTGGATTTCTAGATACTGCCCTATTTATAGAAGCTTTGGTCTAATCTGTGCCATGTCCATGATGTTCGATCAGCCAATCATTTTCAATAAATTTGAAGAAATTTTCTGAGTGGCAATTGAATATATTCAGAATTGGATGGACTGTTTGCTTAAAGTGTTTTCTTCACAAATGTTTTCAGCATTTATTATTACTTTGAGACAGTGGTGTACAGACGGGAAAGCCAAGATGGCGTGGCCTTGCTCGAGACATAATGGCCGCCCCGTTGAGCTCCCTCACTAAAAAATTGGTTAAATGAGTTTTGATTTTCATATCATTTGACTCAGAATCAATTATGTTCATTTAATATATCCGAGGACTTGGAAGGAATGTAGTGATTGAAAGGTTGTTCATCATTATAACCTAGGGTAGGGGCCGTATCGGGCATGAACAAAGGCGTACAGACAGGGACACTGATCCAGTGTACGGGCTCTAAATAGATTGCTTGTCGTTGTTTGAAGATGCTAATTTTAAAATCCATTTGTTTGAATTACCTATTAAGTAATAGGAATTTTCTATCTATTCTACGAGATATGTCGATTTCTGAATATGAAACACTAAACTCAATGTAGATTTCTAACAGAAATTACAAAATGGCACATAAAATATTACAACAAGCCCTCAATATCATTGACGTTCCATATTGTTTAAATTGAATTAATTTAAGGTACCTATTTTGAAAGGTCTTACAAACAGCGTGGTATTTGCATGTGATAACCAGGACTTCGTTTCCAGTAAAAGATTAAATCAGTAGGCCAATGACGTGGCCACAGGAAGACTTGTCCCCCTTTCCCCTCGACACAAAACATATATGAATTTTTCAAATTAAATATAACAAAAATACAGCATAACGACTGATACACATGGGAATTATAATATTTCTAGAGTAAATGCAGAATATACGAGTCATTCTCTTTACAATGATGAGGTAAGTTTTCCCAATGCTTTCAAGAATTTATCACATTCTAATTGATTCAATATCTGTCTCGATTTTTCTCTCAAAGCTTCAATGACTGGGGTTTAAACTGATGATCAAACACTTTCTTTAAAAATGCCCAAAGGAATAGTTAACATGTAAAAATCTAGAGAACCTTGAGTAAAAGGAGTCCAAATCCACGCTAAATACCACGATCTTGATAAAAATTAATTGAAAGCAATTATGAAAACAAAGGTGCAACACCATCATTTTGAAAAGTTGTTGTTGATATCATTTTATTTGCTCGAAGTTGTTGTATGATGTGTAATTAAGCTGGGGCATTAATTTGTTTTTTGTGCTGAACTGTGTCAGTTGGGCATATCAAATTTCTCATGCAGCTATGACGAAAAACATCCATCCGCAAAGCAGAGATCCAATCAATAACTATTGATGAAGTTTACCTTCCAGTGTGAAGTTATTTAGAGCAGAATGGTTAATATATTCAGCATTTACTGTAGACATATGATAGTACCAACGCTTTTTAGTCTTTATTTTGGTTCTCTTAAATTGAAAAAATTTATATATAAATATATCATTTCAACTGGGCTCCACCTCAGATATTTTCCAATGCTTTAAGATCTTTGAAACCTCTATGTACAAATTTGTTGAATGATGTGGGACTAAGTTGCTTTCAAACTAGTTATACTCAGATTCGATTGAGCGTAGATTTGGTCAATACAAACAATTAAATAGAGTCGAATTTCTTATATCATCATTAAGACTAATTTAAGCAGAAAAGAAAATATGTGTAATTTCATTGCTGAAATTTTCTATTCTACCATATTTAGAAGACCAAAGAACATCGATTTCGATGACAGTGAAGAATATAAAATCATAAGGGAAAACTATGTATAAACGCAAATGATGTTTAGTTAATTTGATAATTTCTTCAAAAATAATGATAAACTTACCATGTAAATGGCCTTTAAATAATCCTTACATCAATGAAATAGAATCTCAAGAAAGATCATTGCATTTTATCTTAGTGGATGGTGTGCCAGGAAAACAGATGTGTTTTTAGCCTGCGATTCATACAAAAACCTATTACTAGAAAATTCTAAAAATTTAAGTTTGCCAATTGAATGTAAAACTATATTTAAAAGCCTTGACAGAGAAGTGCTATTAACGCCTTCAGAACAAACTATTGCAATATGTGAGTAGTGCTACTTAATAATATAAAAATATTTAATCATGAAGAATTCCATTGCCGATTTTAACAGTTTCCAATTAGAGAAATCTATTTTTAACTGTAGTCTCTGAAAAAATATTCAATATTATTTCTCCTACCAAATGTTTGAACAAAATATTTTATTGCTTCTGCAAGAATCTTATTTAAGGCATAGCAAAATTTGAATCCCTCAAAATTTTTGATTACATCTCAAAGAAAATTAAGAAAATTTCAAATTTTGTAGAGGTGTTATGATGCATATTTTCAACATGTAAATGTTTGTGTTCGTCTATTTAATCTTTAACTTATTTCAAAATATGTTTGCTAGATTTTTTTTTGTTACAAATCACATTAAAATATTTTTTTATAAAATCTAAAATATACTGAAAATTATCAGTGATTGAATTCTTCAATTTCTACTAATGAGCTAAACTTGTTATTACTAAAAACGGTATCCCATCCACGTACTCCCCGCCATTACATTTAGTGTTTTATGTTTTGTGATTAACTTCACAAATTCTTTAATAAAATAAAATAAAATGTTTAAGATAATTATCATATTAATTTAAATTAATAATAAAAAATTATATTATAGTTTTCTTGTTTTTAGCAGTAGCATCTCCTAAATAAAAGGACAGGCAAAAGTGATCTTTTAATGGACTTTGAAATATTGAAGGCGAATATTTTAGAAATCATAATAATGCAATAAATATGAGTAAAATCTATTTTAAAGTTTTAAAAATAATATTTGCACTAATAAAATCAAGCAAATTCATTTGATGAATCAATAAATCTAGAAATAGATTACAAATACAAATACAAATGGGGCATCATTTCTTACATTTTCTTAAAGTTAAAGATTTGATAATAGAAAATAAATTGCTAAAATATTATTATTTTATAAAGATTCAACATTCTGTCATTTAAAAGTAATGAATAAGCACCGTTAGATGGCATTAATAAAAAAAGACTGCTACAGTAGTTTGAAGGACACATTGTAGTTAAAACGACGTCTAAACAATACAGTGAGGTTACTAGGGATGTTGTATGGGAATAAAAATCCAGGGTTACAAAATCTACAATATTGCATAGGGTCATGTAGAGGGGATTTATACACTAAATCCATGAATTATTGAATTGATATATGATCTTTAACTTAAGGTGCACTACCTATGAGTGGCAAAACGTAAATTTAGTCAGTGACATATTTTGTTAGATCCCAAACAAAAAACCAGCAAGTGAAAAAAGTCAATACTTTTTAACCGCAATTTTATAAAATTGAACTTTGTGAACCTAAAACATTAGCTCTTAAAAATTATATGAATCTGATGAGCATGAAGCATTTTGCGAAAGAAGATCTTTCTCAAAAAAGTCAAGAAATGTTGAATGTCTTTATATTTTTTTGACATAACTTGCACAGATAGCTAAAAATCTTATTTCGATAATCTTTTGATTGAAGCAAGTAATGACCATGGACTATGGCCCTAAAACAGCTTTCTCTACTTCACAGTGATTCACGTGTTTGCTTTGACATTTATAACAGGGTTCAACATTTTCATAGAAAAACATGAGCAATGAATTTCTGCATAACCCAAATTTTATTGGTTCCATTGGATTCTTGTGCCAGTTATTTGTCATACCAATCCCATGAAAATTTTGTACCCATATTTGCACAACATACCATCTAATTGAAAAAAAATTTACTAAATTGAGGGTATCATTCTTCAATTTGTGATAGCAGTATCTTTATTCTGATGACCTGTCTCTGATATTACCAGTCCCAATGCAATATTTAGTACCAAACTCCTGTCCCATTGGACTGAATGGTTCTTTAGAAACTTAATGGGTGCACTTACCATCAAAAATATAATTTCACTTCAGATGCAGATGTAGATATCCAAGAAATGTTCAGCACTCTTGCCAATTTATTTGCCCAGATACCAATTTAGTTGATATTTTATTAATTTTACTTGATAAAATGTTGATACATATTCGCTTTATTGTTTTGTGAACCATTGCTTTTCTAATCAAGACTGGTGTTATAGTTTGAAATGCTTCAAGAAAGAGAAATGTAGAAATGGAAACAATTAATATTCAATGCATTCAAATGTCATTGTTTAATAAGAAAATTCACTAGAAAGGCTTTGTAGGAGGTTATAAGTATTTCATTTGGTATCATTGCACCTATTTATTTTTATTTATAGGTTACTAATATATTTTCATTACTTTCTTGTGTTGTATTGTGTATAATACAACAATGTTTGCTGCTGTGTCTCATCGGATATTGTGTTAAACATCTCAAACACACCTGGGGCACAGAGATGGAAGCTGGTCAGTGCTGAACCGACCGGACCTGATCACCCCTAATTTCATTTCACTGGTTACAACCGTCCCATCGAGATGTTTCTCTAGTCATACTGATCAGTTAATATAGTCCGGTAGTTCTCATATATCAAACTGCGAAAGCACCTGACGATTTCCGTAACTATATTTAATTTAATATGATTGTAAATACATTGCAATTTACAAAAAATTTCACTTATGAACACTGTGCAGTTGTGCGTAAAATTTAGTGGATGATCGACACATGCAATTCACTAACGTTGATTAAGTCTTCTTTTAGTATAAATGCAAAGTCATAACGTAAAATCTCATTGAACATCGAAGAAAATTTTTTCAAAATGTATAAAGATGGACCTAGAATTATATAAATTGCCACTAAACCTTGCACGAACAATGCTCATCATTGAGTGGAAGAAATCCTGTAAATAAAGTTATAGTAATCAAAATATATAAACAACAACATTATATTTAATTGTAACTTCCTAAAATAATATTTTAATTTTGCATGAATCTAAAAAATGAAAATCACCTCATAGATACATTTAATGGATTGGATGTAATTTAAATTAATTCATGAAGATAGTTTCTACAATTCTACTACCTTAAATATATTTTAAGCTGTTTCCTAAATAGGGTTACTGAAAATTTTATAGTTTATCTGGTAGAAGAAAGCGCAAACAAGTAGAAAAGTACATTGTAACCTATAATATGTAAGGAAGTCCTTCATTGGAAGTAATCACAGCGTCTATTAATTGCTTACATATGATTACCAATAATTGAACAAAACGCTTTATACTTGCAACATCAAAGCATTTGGCTGTTTGTCTCGATATTTTGGTTTGTGTTTTTGAATGAATAATGAGATATTTAGGGTCAATCCGATAAGTAGGCGCGTATGCGCTCAGTACATCTTCTCTCAATTGTACAAATGCATTATGTAATGGAAACAACTGACCGAGAACAGCAATGCTGGTCACAGCCAGTCGAAAGAGAATTTATCATGTAAATTTGGTATAATCAGTAAAGCTTTAAATTCGGTAATTTATAATGTGAGGGTGACTTGGTTCAACAACAGTCACTGCTACAGGACCGGTCTTTGTCGCCAATTGAGGATACTGCTTTCATCTCTTGTGGACATTCCACCATATCCCCCCTTCTTAAGTCAATGGTGAATATGAAGATAGAAATATTGATGATGTCACAGTTAGCTGTGCAACTAGAATTTTCTTGTATTTCCATTTATCCCTCTCTCTGTTTGTTAATGTTTGTAGGGTCTTTTTAACAAAAAAATGAGAGAGCACGGTATCCCCGGCGCACTTGGTTCTTAGACACTCTGTAGATATGATGCACAAAAAAAATTATTTCTGTTTTTCATGTACATGCAGAAATTGATCTAGAGTGCATGGCCACAACAAATATACTCCAGCATTTTGTTTTAAGTAAATCGACCACTCAAGTTCCTTCCAGTGCCGGAGCGTGGGCCACTTTGCCTAGTGTGCGGTGAAGAGTTGCTAGTGGTTCAGTTTGGTTTCGTAATTGTATTAAATAAAAATACGTCAATACCGAACTGAAAGTTCAAAATTTACAATGGAGATCAGTGCAGTAATTGCTTAAACTTGAAGCCATCCATTACATGTTTAAATGCATAATTTTTTAAATACTCTACATTAACGTAAAATATGATTCAAATGAATATTTCTTAAAATCAGATATCAAGTAAAATATTTGAAATGGATACCTTAGTTTATTTAACAATATCACGAAATATTAAAACATCAGACAGGACCAGTAAGTGATCAGACCAACTTTTCAATTTCAACCAAGACCAAGACTCATTTGCTATTATTTCCGAACTTCTATATTTGGAATGAGATAAAAAATAGACATATACTTACGGAATAATACATGCAAATCAACTTATTTGTAAGCTTTGTAATAATCTAATTCCTAAAATTGTCATCAACTATAATCATAATATATTTATAGAGTTTAAATAGTTGTTTCTTATAGTATTACCTATCGTATTAATGTTTTATGTCAAAATTCAAAAATAAACACTTTGCAATGTCATTATGAAATGAATTTGTTTCAAACAAAATAAATTTACTTCAAAATTGCAGCTCAGGCGATGAAAACAAGAATAGCACAAATAATGGCAAATTAAAGAACAACCCCAAAATTTATATTGCAAGAAATTAAAAAAATTTTGTACAGTGTATTAAAATCCGTGATAGAAAAATTAATTTTTCAAACAAAATTTGAGATTTCAATATTAATTTTAAATTTGACTGAAATTCGATAAAAAATTTTGAATTATATAGCAGCAACATTAAATACACATCCTATTAATAGTATGCCGACAATATGGTTCCATAATCATTTTTGTATTAGTGATTATTATAATGAAAACCTTCTAAGTTGATCTTTGCATTGCAAGTTGCTTAGAGTGGAAATTTAAATGAGATTTTTTGATTGAAGTGCATCCCAAATTATATTAGTATTTTTACATTTTGCAGGGTTTGCAAAAGCTAAGGCATGCGTCCACTTGCTTCTCTGTGTTCTGTGCAGTTTGACATACATATTAGAGAGAATCCTTTTCAGAATTCTGCTCTTCCATTTGCAAGTTTGTACAAACAAGTGTTTTTGGTTGCTTTACTATTTTAAAATTACGTGAAGGCTAACATGAATCGCATTTTCAGATTTGAAGTATTGGTCACCAATTTTATAAGTTGTTGGAAAGCATAACACGCGCAAGTGCGCGATTGTAAAAGATTGTAAATTTGATTTTAAACATGCTAAATATTTTTGACGATGACATCTCGCCCAATAATTTAAATTCATGCCAAAAATTTTCACGAAGTACGTATAATGTAATTAGTTTCAAATTATTATTTACTATTATCACAAAAATTGTATTATTGAACATATTTGTAAAATAAGTTTTGTCCACAACATTTTTTATTTATTGGAGTTACTAGTTGAACTATAGTAACTGCTATTAATAAAAAATGTTTTGATTTCTATATTCTTAAAAATCTGCCTAAATTAGAAAAAATTTTTTATTTCACCCGTAATTTATAGAATTTCAAAAAATATAAATTGCATTAAGGTTTATCAATATACGCCTCTGGTTCCTTCCAAGCGATTTGTGTGCATAAAAGGAATTTGACCCAGGCAGTGGCGTACCCAAGGGGTACATGTTTGAATGTTCTCCCGTCTGGTTAACAAAAATTGATTTTGATTGGGTAAATCAAAATATTTTCGATAAAACGATAAAAAAACTAACATTTAAAGTAGTGAGATGCATTTCTAGAGTCCATTTTCTATATAATTTCAAAAATTTCCGCGTGCATTGCCTCACTTATGGTCATGACTAAGGTATCTACATCAGAAAATTCTGAGAAAGCTTCTGGGCTCAGAGACTTCAGAATTCGCTGAAAGATTCGAATTAAAGAGGAAGCATTTTTCAATCCAGTGGTTTTTTCAGATTTTGGAAAATAAAGCATCTCTACTTTGATATGTCATGAAAAACTTTAAAAACTTTAATTATTATTTCTAATTAGCAACAGATTGTGTACATGTTTAAATCAATCACTTGAAATATTTTCGAACTGCACACTTTCTGACATTCAGAAGCAGTAAATTAAATCGACACCTTTTAAATTTCAATTTCGTCAAATGAAAATTTAAATTCGCCAAATGAAAATTCAAATTCGCCAAATGAAAATTCAAAGCTGGATTACTAATTTTTTAATGCAGAAGTAAAAATTAGGGTAATAATTATGTTATGCATGCATAAATATATATTTATATATATATATATATATATATATAATTTGTAAAAATGCGGTAGTTAATAGACAAAATTAAAATGTCACGACGAGTTCCATATGCAAAAATTATCAATGAAATAAGGAAAAGTATAAGAACAGCTGCTAAAAATAGAAAAGATGCATGCGCAATAGGGTATTCAAATGGCATGAAGGTGTCACAATTGGAGATTTACTGAAGAGAGCTACTATTTCCCTGAAATTAAAGGGTGGTGCAGTTTGTCGCAAGATAACTTCAGAGATTAAAATGTTTTTAGAAAAATTGATTGCAAAAAATCCCTACCATGACGCTTCCAATAACATTATTAAGATGTTCAACGTTCAGATTTTGCCACAATCTATTGGGAAGTCATTAGATGGAATGGCATATACTGCTAAACATTTACGTCATTAACCTCAATAAATTCCGACATCAACAAAGAAGAACGGTTCTTATACAGCTAAATAATATGTATTGATGAATTTAACATCAATATTCATTGCCAGTGCTAAAATAGTCGAGCAAAAAAAGGTCAAAGAGCTGTAATCCTAGTCATTTCATTAAAGGGAGCCAATCTACACATTATTGGTGGAATGACAGCAACAGAGAACTTAAATTTCAAAACAAAAAGAGGAGCATTTAAAACAGCGGATTTAGAAGATTGGATGAAAGAACTTGTCGGTTCTCTTCAGGAAGTGACGATGAAAGTAGTCATTGTATGTGACAATGCTTCATTACACAGGACTGCTGAGCAAACATTGAACCGATTCGGTTCTGAATGCTCACTTGAATACGAGTTATTCCGCTTTGCTCCCCAATGCTGAATCCTATTGAAATTCTCTGGAGTGCAATGAAAGCTAATGCAAAGTCTCAACTACGTAGCAGAATAGAAGAAATCTTGAATGGGCAACTAGTGTCTATAACTATTAAAGAGTACAGACTAAAAATTCTAGAAGAAACAGTATGCTATGCCATTCGAAAATCAGCACAGCCTTCTATTTTCATATACTCAGCATGTTAGACCATTTCTTTCAAGATTCCTTCAAATATAAAATATGGAACATGGTCAATAAAGAGTTATGTCATGTTAAATTTGTGTTTATTACATTAAAATATACAATGCTTGATATTTTTGAAAATATTTTAAAAAATTTGTATATTGTGCTGATTTCATTGTACTCATAAAAATATTTCAAAATCCAGTTTGCTCTAAAATAATTGTGAGAAATCACTGTTGTTGCATCTCATTTCGAATGATCAATCAGCGCCAATTCCTTAAATTTCTATATATATATATATATATATATATATATTTCAATTTCTACATATGCTGTTAAAGCCTCTGGACATAGTGACTTCTGAATTCGCTGAACGACTACAAATAAATAGGAGACGTTTTTCTATCACGTGGTGTTTTCAAATTTTAGAAATTTTATGCATCTCTAAAATTATTAAATATCTTCTTTAATATTTCGTGAAAACGTCTTAAAAATGAGATTATAATTATTAACTAGCAATTGATTGTCTACATGTTTAAAGCAATCATTTGACGTATAGTCAAATTGCAGACTATCAGATATTCAAACAATTACTCCACTTTATTTCTTCCAAGACACTTTATTTGTTCAGTTAGCAATTAAAATCACTACCCTATTCAATTATGCTTGTTTTGAAGTAAATGTAAAGGTGGTAAATTTCAGAAGTGTAACCTACAGTTTGCAATGAATTTTAACAGTATAAATTTGTTCATTATTCGTGTTGTGCTGCAAATCACCAAATCTCATTAAATTAGGCCTTGTTAAACCCCATAACATTTAAATTCTCATGCTGCCTACTAAAAATTTGCATAGATTTACTAAAAACTTTTACTTTAAAATATTTAGATATTGCTGACAAAATTAATCTAAGTAAATCAGCCTGTGTAACGTGGCTCAACCCACGGATGGCCCAATGAAATTTCATCTCTTTATCAAGCACTTAAGTTTTAATACATTCNTAAGTAAATAATCCTGTGTAACGTGGCTCAATTCACGGATGGCCCGACGAAATTTCATCTCTTTATCAAGCACTTAAGTTTTAATACATTCTTATTTTATAGTAATATTTTGTACTTAGACAATGGAAAATTTTTCTTATTTGCATATAATGTTGCAAAATCTTTAAACGCAATTTTCTTGAAGTTTCTAAAAACATTATAATTGGTTTTTTTGAAATAATTGTTGAAAAATGCACAAACTAATAAAAATGTGCAAAATGCGAAATCTCCATGGCATAGAGGAATGATTCCCCTTTACTTACATTTTAAGATTTGGCCAAACTGCAGTTACCACAAGTTGTATGGCCACATTCTTTTTGTCATCCTTCACCTTGTAAAAGATGAATATAAAGTCCCTTTCCTATTTAATTAATAACTAGTTTATCCACAAATAATTATATATATTATATATATATATATATATACATATATATACATATATATATATTCATAAATAATTATTTGACCCCTCATGCTAAATCTGCAAATCACAACTGTTCAGAAGTAAAA
>CABFPE010001105.1:30355-44751 GCA_900660155.1 Hofstenia miamia | reverse complement strand
AATTCTAAATTTTTAATGTATACAGGCAAAAATAATACATAGATGTTGCTTTTCATTTAGAAATTTTAGTACTTAATTTTGATTTACGTTTGTTTAGAGAAAACTCCCTTCAAGAGACTAAAAAGACATTAATGTTGGCGAAGATATGATTGTAGTATTGTTGTAATTTAATTAAATTGTAAGCAGTAGCATCGTTAAAATCCCAAACATATTTATATTTGATTCTATTTAGCATGCAACTGCTTAACAGTGTTATTTTTCTACATAATTATAATACAGTAGCGCTCAATAAAAGTGCACCAATATAATTCCAATGAAATTAGAAGAAATATTTAGTCTGCAAATGACGTATTTGTGTTTTCCGCTAGATGGCTAAGAAAGCACTGCACTAAATTTCTTCATATGATAGGGGATACCGAGGCTAGTTGATACAATTTTTGTATTATATGGTTTTTCAGAAAAGCCATGAAAGTCACGCACACGATATTTGCTGCTAACAATCTTTCATCTACTGTCTACAATGAATAACTAATATATTTAGAAGTTTTAGAAACTTCTGATTAATTGAGCGAAATGTAGTCGTGCGCACATTGTATCAACTTGCCTCATGCTTGTAATACATTACTATAAAAGGTATTAACGATTGATTAGTTGCATGGTATTAACAACTGCGCATTAGCAATATGTTTTTGAATATCTTAAGGATTGTACTATAGAACTTTAACAAGAAAACACACGGCCTGTCTGCAAAAGCATTGGTATGCAATATCACGAAGAAATGATGTCTTTACACGATAATATACTAAACTGTATACTAAGCAAAATTTGCCGAGGTCATTTTCAACTCCTTCCAAAAAAACTTGAAGAGAATGCTTACAGCCTCTTACAGAGCTTCAAGAAGGACCTACACAAGAAATCCAGGAGGCGCCATCTCTCTCCCCTTCAGATTGAATTTAGCTACAAATTGTAATTCAATAGTACAGAATACTGATAGAATGCAACCACAAGTTTGAATTTAAATTTTACCAAAAATCTTGCACATCATGTTAAATAGTAGCTAGTACCAGTTTTATATTCTCCAAACTAAAATTGTTTACAAAATTACAGTGTGTCTGCAGAGTTTATCCAATCAAGGTGTTGCTGTCTTTATGCGCTTGCAGCAGCGGGAATGGGAGAGATAGCTGCTGCTCCGACAATATATAGATATATATATATATATATTAGTGTACAATAGCAACACTAAAACGAAATCAAAAATGAGGATAAAAACTGAACTAAAGAAAACAAAAAAGCAAAACAAAAAAAAATCAGAAATTGAAATTGTTTATAAAAATATTGATTGCATTTTATATTCCGCCACAAGTTTAGTTTATTTAGAAATAAAAATGCGAATATGTACTTAGAGTCATATGAAAATCAAATGCATTCATTGCATATATATATATATATATATATATTGATGTAGTAAAATATATTCTAGTTATTCATTGCTTGTCATTTTGTGTACTACTTTTTTTCCTAAACGAACTATTCTTAGGATTTACTCCAAATGAGGTCAATTCTTCAAAACGTTTTTTCCTAGAAAAGGCACATGTATTATTAAAAAAATCCAATAAGATCAATTTTTAACACGTTTACGGCGTTGTGTACCACCGGTGGTACATACATGACATCAATTCTCTTCGTCTTTTCTTTTCCGACGTTACATGATTTTGATTAGATATTTGGTTTACGTGCACAAGTTTAGCCACTTTTTCAAATGCTCGAGGTTTTGCGTTTTTTGATATAACAAAGCCAGAAAAAGCCAAAGCCAAAGCCAGAAACTCATAGTCATATTTTCATTGATGTTTTCAACGCTAAAACAAACAGTTTTGTTGAAATTCTACAGCGTTTTATCTAACGTAAATCAAACTCAATCAAGCACACAACAAAATTTATTGGAAAAGCATTTTACACAAACTAAGAGTGTTTTTCATTGAAGCAGTCGAGACACAACGCTGGCATTCCTTCACATTCTTTGCAGTATGTCATCACTCTTTTTGCTTTTTTTCGAGCAACTTCAGCTCCCTCGTTCTTTTGAACCTTTCTGTAGCAGGCTGTGCATCGTTTTCTGCTTGCTCTGGCTGTACCTTCATATCTTGCCAGTTGATGTTTTTGCTTGGAGGTTTTTCCTGCAGCTGATTTGGATGCACCACTTGTTGTTGGCAAATTATCTTCTTCATCGGTATTTTCTGTTATCATGCCCGCAATGAGAGCCTCGCGGAAGCGCAGCATCTGCATTTAACCATAACGCAGTAAAACCGATTACGTCACACAGGAATGTCGACCTATAAAACGTACGGGCTCAACGTGTTTCAGATTTTACAAATATTTTAATGCTAATTTTTTGGCAAAAATCATAATTAATATTTCCAAGTATAAATATCCTTTCAAATAAAAATATTAAAATTCACATTTTGGAATTACAAACATTACTAATTTTTTCAGTAAAAGTTGTAACTAACTATTTTCAAACAAAACATGTTTTTTAAAATTGAAAAAAATCAAATATTTTGCAGACGACATATGCCAATTGCAAAAATAAAAACTTTTTTTAAAAAGTTGAATAAATAAATATTTCCAAGTAAAAATAATTTTTAAAATAAAAATATATACATGCTTTCACAGACACATACTCTCACCATACAGAGGAAATAACATGTTTATTTACAAAGAAATTATAAGATGCAATAATAAATGCTGATAAAGTTCATATAGCGAATTTCATCTACACATTGATAATACTCGTCATGACTTCATTGTTGAAAGGGAATGGTGGAGAAAAGATACACAGAAATATTCGAAGTTAGACGTTCTTTTTCCTTTAATGAAAGGATGCCAAAATAAAAACATTTTTTAAAAAATTGAATTGATAAATATTTCCAAGCAAACATATGTTTTATTTAAAAATAACGCATGTTCTCATAATACAGAAAAAACGAACATTTATAAATAATAAATATGTTTACAAAGAAAATTTAAAAATGCACTAATAAATGATGATAAAGTTCATATAACAATTCATCTACAGTTCAATGAACAATAATAATATTTGTCATAACTTCATGTTGGGATGGGAAACATGCAACTAAATTCTCTCACTGGTACCTTCAATTAACTACTTCTTCTCCAGTTGAACTTTTGAAGGCATTCTCAGAGAAATACTCAGCAGTGATGGCAACTAATACAGTATCACATCCCATCAGTCTGGGCAAAGCAGTCATAATATATCTCTTCCTCATTATACTCTAACAAAAACATATTCATGCAGTGAGTACAGTTTTTCAATCCCAACACCCTTGTCTATAACGATAATATTCGTCATAACTTCATGTTGGGAAGGAATGCTGTAGGAAACATACGCAATGTGTATTTGCACGTTATGAATTTTCACATGGTATTATCTAAATTAATTATCAATAAGCAAGTCAAACGAGGTTTAGATCCCAGTACTCACCCGCTCCACAAGCATTCAATTCAATGTTTGCAAAGATAAACACATGCGGTGAACAAAATATTATATACTTGTGAGTAATTAAATCTAGAAACATTTTTTATTTCCAAGAACACATTTGGTTTTTCCAAGAACACAAAGTGTGTCCAAGAACACATAATTTTAGGCCTTGATCTTATCAGCAACGAACACCATCTGATGAACATAAGTTTAAACTCATCAAACTAATGATTCGAGGAAAATTGCCTTTTCTATCAAATGGATATATATACTATTGTTGATTGTGTTTTAAATATTCTAAGTGTTGAATTGGCCTGACTTCTGCAACTCTCGGCATAATTAGTGTATATTTCAGTAATATGTTTGAAGAAAAATTATTTCTTAGCCTTGCTAATATACTTTATTATGTAATTTTTTTTTGAAACTATGAATAAATATGATATTTAGATTTTGTAGTTTTTATATTGTTCAATAACCATTCTTTCTAAAGTGGGCCCTTGTAAATTTGATATATATATATATATATATATATATATTATGGGGCATTACCTGCATTAATGTACACCTTGGCTCATGCTTACATTGAAATACGTATAAAATATAATTATTTCATTGGTTTTGCATATTAAAATCATTGAAAGTTTTGTTTCTTGAACAATTTGTTAAACTATTGAGAAATTTGCTGCCAAAAATTTCATTCATGCTGAAAAATAATTCAGATTACCTTTCATTGATGATTAAAGATTATAGATTTTCGTGCTGTCACAGGCTCATGAATATAATTTTGTGCCATGCTTGTACTAAAATATCAAGCCGTATTCGAACACTGATTGTAAGCTATTTAAATCAAAGCTCTTCAGAAGAGACAAAATAGAATATTCCATTGAACATTACATTACAATATGCTTGATGGCATTTGACACTTTAATGCTTAAATCTATTTTAAATGCTAAGAATTTTCTCAAAATGTTCTACAGATGAAAATATTAGTCTTGCACATCTTGGTAGATCATGGATGCTACCTGTAAATTTTGAATATTAGCCTATTTCCATAAAATAAAGATACGTTCATCTATTGTGAGCAACATGTAATTAGTATAGATAGAAGAAATGTCCTAAGCATGTGCAAGTGTCATTTCATAGACACACAAAGAAACGTCAGAGGTTACAAATATTACAAGGACTTTATAATCACTATGTCACAACCCATTTACAAATACAATAACTAACGCTACACATAATTATATGAAATATTTATAATTAAAAAATTGAAAATCACAGTAATAAAATCACATGTAGTTCATCGTTTTGAGGCACCTTGTAGACTGTTGAGAAAGCAAATTATGATTGCATAATTTTTTAAATGTTGTGGTTTTAAAGTCCTCTCTATTCCAAAGGTTACATGTAGTTATGTTGAAAGATTTCAGACAGCAATTATTTCTAATTTTTATGTTGTGAATGCAAGTTTTGTTACTCTTATTGTAACTCATGTATTGATAAACTTTTTCTTAGAGCAGGGATATGTTTATACCAAGGCGTACTTGAATACAGACCTTGAAGCCGAATTATTAGCAAAATTATCGAGGGCTTGTGATAGTTTTAATAAAATTAAATTCCGGTTTCTCCCAAGAGATGGCGCTTGCAAATGCTCTCATCTCATTGGACATAAGCTCTCTGTTGTTACCCGATGCTTAGTGGTTAACTTATTAATTCATTACTTTACACGCGATCAATTATTAATTATTACACAGATAATTAATACAGGCCCTGTTCCCATTAGAGTTGAGTCAACCCGCTGTGAGTCGCTCCGCTTGAAGAAATCTTGTCTTCCCATTTAATTTTTCGCCCCGCTCTGAGTTGCAGTGGGGCGACTCAACTCTAATGGGAACACGTTCTCCCCGGGCCACTCAACTCTGTTCTTTCAAGCGGGGCGAAAGTTATATGCTGCGAAAAATTAAATGTTAACACATTCGCCCTGCTGTAACTCTCTATTACAGGAGACAATTCGACGCATATCTATTTTCAGAATTTGCAATAACTAGTATTTTGTCAATGTCGGTGTGTACCTCCTTCCATGCTTATTTAATAAATCAAGAATTAATAAAAATTCGTCTACTAATTTCGTTATATTAGTTCCATTTCCACCTGTGCTTTTGGGAAATTGCTTAATTTGAAAGGTAAACAATCAAAAAATAGACAACCGTTTACAAAAGAATCTAAAGAATGCTTTCAATTTAATGTGAAAGGGATTAAGTTTATATTTCAGTTGTTGCAAATATTTAAGCATGATGAATGTAGCTTTGAACAGTATTTTGAGTATAATACAGCATTTGCATTTTAATATCATTTTTCTACAGAACGTAGCTACAATGATAACATTTCAAAGTTATATGATGACAATTAAATTGAAGTCAGTTAAAAGAAAACTGAAAAGAATGAAGGGCCGCCCTCAAAGATTTTGGAAATCAACTGCTAGAACCTCATCTTGGTGGACAATAATCCAATAAAGAAGAACACAGAAGACTACCATTTAAATTTTAGACTGTCATATAACACTTTCTACAAACACTAAGTTAGTGTCTTAGCTGATTTTCTAAATCCAGACCTCCTAACCAAACGAAATGATTCATTGATTGCGAAACACAAATTGCGTGTTACATCTACTATATCGGTACTTTATTAATTTTTATTTATATTATGTTCAAACCTTGCTTCTCGACCATAATTCGTCCAGAACCCTGTTCAAGAAGCGATTTGTTCGAACACTGAACCTATTTTTTATCATTCAGTAGTTGTACACACTACGTTTAAACTTTGATTTTTGTTCTAACTACAAAACAAAATTTTCTCGAATTTTTGTTTGACTCCAATTTGTTTGAACTCTGAGTCATTCAAGAACCGATGTTGGACTGTATTTAAAAAAAGTTTATTATAAACAATTAATGGAATTTGATAGTACCATTTTTCTATAAATTTTAGTCCTTATTTAAAGAAATAACATTCTTGAGCTAATGTTTAGGTGACATGGCATCGTATCGCAAAATTTGTAACACATTTGGAATCGGAATGTCCTCTTTATCCCACATCATTCGCAATGTGAGCAGTTGTATTTGCAAGTGTCTAACAAGTAAATGTATATAACCATGCCTACAAATGAGGAAGAGCTCCGATCTGAGATGAATGAATTTCGAAGACCCAGAAGTTTTCCTTTTGCATTTTTAGCTCTTGATGGTACTCATATTCAAATTAAAAAACCACGCAGACATTCAATAGACTATTTAAATTGCAAGCAACACTACTATATTAATGCAATGTGGACATTCGTAAGTATATTATATTCTCAATATAGTCTTCATTTCAAAAAAACATCTTAGATGTAGCTGGAGCTGGAGAACCGTCATCCATTGTAATGCAAATGCAGTTTTACTATGAAAGCGCGGACAATTGTAATCCAATTAAATTCAAGTGCTATTTAAAACCTTTCCGCAAGTGACATCATCTAATCATCTCTATGAATTAATCTCATCATCGTCTTTGTGACAAGCACGCAAATTTACTTGTTTGGATGTACCTATTTTCGCAGCGGTATAACTTTCGCCCCGCTTGAAAGAACAGTGTTGAGTGGCAGCGGGGCTAACTTGTTCCCATTAGAGTTGAGTTAAATGGGAACACTGCCACAGTGAATGCTTTAGAAGTGCTCTGTGGGTTGCTGCTCCACCAATTATGACAGCAGAAAAGACTCTTCGTCCAAAATACGAGTTTATAGCTTTCTGAGATTTCTTCCATTTCAATGCCAAGATCCACTTCTAAATCAAAGCCTTCTGTTAGAAATGTTTTACTGGATGAACTTAATGAATATATTAAGGATGATCGCATTACTTTTCCAAGTTTTGTATCAAAAATAAAGGTGAAGTTTCATGAATTTGACCACATTTATCATTCGTCTTCTAATGAGTTCATTTGCATGAATCTTGAAGGAAAGGGACCTATTCCTAAATTCACGATAAATTTCAAAATAACTGATAATTCTATAACATTTATGGCATTTATGGTATAACGGACGATACCTTTCTGAAACATTTTAAAAATTTAAAATTCATTCATTATTGGTTAGAGATAGAATGCACTTGTATGGTAAATGTTGGAAAAGTTAAAATGGCTTAGGCCGTTTGGTCTTAGGATTATTATTATTACTAATATATAAATTGTCATATCTAGTTTATGGCGTTCTAAAATATTATTTTTACTACAAATTTCATAATTTTAATTAAAATAAATGTGCTAACACTCTAGCGGATATCAACGGAATACCACTTCTTTAAGCAGCATGGTAATTACTCAATCAAATAGCATTACCAGTTCATTAACAAATTTGTTCGCTCTGGAGGTTTTGTTAACATTTCCTTTTTTCATATTTTTATAAGCATTTAAGAATGATAAAATGATATTGTCAGGATTTCCATTCATTTGTTATACTAGAACTGGCATCTACATTCTGCACTGTATTAAAATGTGCATTTCAATGTGCATTTTGTTTTTCTTGCAATTTTTTTACAAGTTCTAGCTGAATAAATATTTATAGCTTCATTAATAATTAAACAGTTAATACACTTCATGTTCAATAATTGCAATTTAACTTAGTAAAATTCTTATTAAAATTTACCATAAAAGATGTAAAAGCAATTTGAGTTTTTCAGTAACAAAAAGTGTAAAGATATGTATAAACGATGATTTACTTGACAAAGAAAACAAATCAATAAATGCAAAATTATTTTATGTCGCCACTGCATAAATATCAAACCCAAAATGTTTTTAATGTGCTAGGGTAGGACCTGTGCCCGTACCCATGTAAACAGGCCTGTTAGTTTATCCGTGCCCGTATGCTAAGCCCGCTGTGTTGGTAGCTAAATGGTCATAGCTATCAATAAAAATATGTTTTTTCCTGAAATGGTCAGTACCATACAAGCTTTAGCGCTTGTTAGAAGCTAGTGATGGGAGGCCCCACATTGTCAATTCTATACCGGAAAAGACCATTGTGCGGACTGGACCAATTCGGAATTTAGGTCAGCATGCTTCAACCGTCTTAACCATAACCAGTGCTAGGGTTTATATTCTTAGAGCATAAAGAAGATTTTCCGCATATTTGTGGACATAGTTTTTTGACGTATATTTGACGTATTTGACACGCGAATTTCAGAGATTTTAAACATTTAACTGAATTTTATCTGTTTCTACAACACCCCATAACTGAAAATTCACAAATATTAGAAATTTTAAAACTTATTTATTTGCTTGATGACAACTTTATGTAGGAATTGTGTTTCTTTATGGTATCCTTAAGTTTCGTCCTGAAGCTATTCCGCAATAGCAATGGTGGTTACTTCTTTGCGGACGATTGAAATACTCGAAATGTCATAGAGCTAATACAAGGAGAGAAGTGGAAAGAAATGCTGAATGGCTGGCTTACAGGAAATATTGATTTACGATCCATCAGACTATTTTCACAAGATATATAGAAGAAAGATCCATGCAATTAATATTAATCCTTTTAATCTTTCTATATATAGAAACGTGCAGCTAGTGCTGTTGGGTCAAATTCAAGCATCACAATGAATTTCCATGAATGTTGATAAATTGAAACAACATTTATGTGTGTATTTAGTATGAAAGTCTATATCTTGGTAATTAAATATCTCTTCCCTATAATGTAATTTTTATATATATCTTAAACCATATTTTTTAAATTTTTTAAGCAAATAAATCCGGCCCCTAATTATAATTGACAACAGTATGAAAATTAATTAAACTGAAACCACACTGCACTGCTTGTATGAGATTGTAAATTATGTAAATTACACTAATTCATATTCTGAAGTGAGCAAGTTAAGCTTCTTACATTACAATACAAAGAGCTAGTAAATTAGACCGAAATTCATTCAATAACTATTTCCTAAATTAAAACAAATTTCTTGTTATCTATGCATTAATTTTCTTTTCACACTCTGCTATTGAATAGTTTACTGTCTCTGACTTTTTCTTATATAGCCTACATTTATCACTTACCTAAAGTCTTTTGTTTATGTGTTTCTTTACCAATTTTGTTCTTATTGCTTGCTCTGTGCTGCCATTATAAGGGATTTTGTTTGTCCATTAAGGCCTGGTTTCCCTAACAATTGACTTCTGTAATACCTTTCTTACCGTCTTCGTGTATTATTTTCTTAGCCTCCTTTTCATTTACTTTTCATCTGTTCAACCTCTCACAATCACTTGTAAGTACATGCACACCACCTTGATTTGCTCAATCTTATCCCCAAGACTTGTTCTCAAACAACTTTCATCTACAATTTTGCCTTTGGTTATTGTCACACTGTACACTTTCCTAATCCAAACTTAAAGCAAGATTCCCTACTTGCCTTCTCCAATGGTTTTGCTTGCTTCTGCAACATCTTCATTGAACTAGCATACATCTTCTGGTCGTCCATGTACCATAGGTTAATCATTATTTATCATTATTCTCCAACTTATGCCCTAACCCTCTACCTTAGCCTTTTTGTGTTTGGGATTAGACTAACTACATACATTAGTAGTGCTTAGCTAATTCCCTGGAATATGTCTCAATTAAGTCTCAAACTGAGCCCATTTATCAGCAGTCTGACACTTTCCCATCTTTCACTCTAAGCATTCAAACCATTTCCTCAAAACTCCATTAACCTCTAGTGTTCTCAGTACCCAACTATGTGGTATGCTCTCATATGCATTCTTATAGTGTATCCATGCCATTGTTAAGCTTATTTTCCTGCTCCTATATTTTTCCACCACTGTCTCACCTATTTACAACTGATCTTTGCATAATCTGCTCCTTGTCCTACATTCCTTCTGTTCTTTTGGTATCAAGCTGTTGTTTTCTAAGTAAAATGTTAGCCTACTTGAAATCATTGAATTTCATAATCATCAAGTTTTTGGTAGACATGTTATTGGTCAAAGTTGCGTTCATCACTGACTTTCTTTGGGTTCTTCTGCATCAGAAATGTCCTTTGCACTACCATCCACTCTGGACTACTCCAATGCTCTTGCTAGTATGTAATAATCACATGTGAACTTCTTCAACCAATACCCATGTACTTAATATCTTCCTGGTCCTTTCCAGTTCTTCATTTTCTTTAGGGTCTCCTTGAATTGTGTTGTTATGATTGCTTCTTAACTGATCTTCTTTTGCAACTGCTCACTCTCTATTGCTAGTTCCTCACTTCTCCATATACGTTTTTTTTACATTCACTGCTCCAGCTGTAGCCTTTCCTCCTGCATTAAGTTCTTAAAGAATCTTCTTTATGAGGTCTAAAACTTCATATTGTCATTTTCCTCCTTTTGATGTGCCCAATACTTTCACAGTTCCTCAACTTCTACCTCCACTCTCTGCTTAAGCACTTCTCTTACAGTTTCTATATTTTCATACTTACCTAATCTACACCTCTAATGTACTTCCCTATTTGCCCTGACTACATATTTGCTCCCATGCTGCCTTTCTGTCTCCCTTGACATCTTGACTTCTTTTCTTCTTTATGTCCATAGCTACATTTTTCAGCACCTCTCTTGCACCTCTATGCTCCACCTTATTTACCTCTGTGACACTTCTACAATCCATGATCTAATTCTCATAAACTGCAATTTTCTCACCTTCACTGCAAGGCTTTGCTCTGCAACCCTTAATCTTGTTTTTTCTTCTTCCATTAATCCAACTTCCTCTTCATCTGGCCTGATTCTTCTATAATGCTCCAATGCCATCGTATTTAGCTCATCTGTCCACTTGCACCATTGTATTATGTTTTACTTTAAGTCCTTTAATAGAAATTCATAATTTCATCTCTTAAAACATTGTGTTACTATCTTAGAACTCACATGTGTACAGCACGTTTACAGAAATTAATACCTAGCAAATACTTGATAGATACGTTTAACTGCCTAATGTACTTTTAATAATATGAATGCAATCATTTACACTGTTTATTTCAACTATGGGCACAAAAATATATTTCACTGATGTAGCATCTGCTACCAAGCTCTAACTCACATTTATCAATTCCTATTGAATGTAATTCTATGTTAAGTGCGGGTAGGGATGTACTTTTACTTACTGCTTCAATTCATTAATACTTCTAGTTAACTTTAATTAACTGTATTGTAATCAAACACTATTTAGGTGTGGACTGAATGCTGCAGTTTCCTTTGACTTGATCTCTTCATGATGCATCTGGCTGACTCTGATCTCCAAATCTTCCATCAAGTATTCACCTTTGTTCTCGATGGAGTGTTTCTAAACCTCAGCTCAATGAAGTAGATTATGTGTTCCCTCTCCTAACTCAGTGCAACCCCTAAGGCTGGATGTAACTGACTTAAACTCGATTTGTAATGTGTAATTTGTACTTGCAACCGGGCAGTGTCACTAGCTGCTTTATAAATATTAATTTAGCCATTACTGAAAATTACTGGCTTTAATTAATTTAAATAATTTAATAGATAATTACTTGCAGCTTCCTAACCTACATTTAATCAATACTAAATGTTTGGTCTCATTATCGGTCTATTTATAGGTCACCTATGTTGTCTAGTTTACTGTTTAGCTTGACATGATTTAATAATAAGCAAACCAAATTAAATCCAAAGATAAGATTTTAGAAGAATTTAGTTCAAAAGTTTCTCTAATTGGTTTCACGCTATTTATAGTTTTTAATCCAAAAGTACCTGTCGATTTTGAATATCAAATTATCTGCCAAGATGGCTGAAAAATAATGGAAGCGTTATCGCACCTTTTCGTTTTGCCAAATGGTTTTGACAAATACTATTTGGTAGATGTTGTTTCTTAGTTGCAATATACAGAATATACGAAATTAATGATGCTAAACATAAATTGATTTTAGTTTACAAATAACACTATTTTTAATCGTCATTGAATTCGATATTAATATTCTCTGACTAATCTCTTTTGTTTTGCAACTTTAATTGTTGGATTATGCTACACTGATCTTGTTTGCCAATGCATATTTCAATATACAAATATACATTCAAAAACAGAAATTAAGTTAATATTTGTAGATTATTTAATGTACGTTTATTCTAGATATTAGGACGAATATTTTTTAAAAAATTCCGAGTGTTGTGAAGTATGATTTCAGGCAAAGTAATTTAAAATTGTATCATCAAATCTATTAAAATTTCAATAGATGACTTTTTTCAGATTTTGCCATTATCTTATTATCATTAGATAATTTCATAGTCACCATTTGGATACATTCATGCCCATTCATATGTCAGATGAGTGTATGCATATTTCAAATAATTGTAAAATTACTTTGGATAATTTCATATTGAAACAAATAGACTTGCAATTACAAAATTTTTACACAGTCATGCATTTCGTGCAATGAATAAAGTTAGTTAGGAAAGTTGTTTTCTTCCAAGATTTTGTATTGGTTGCTGTTTATTCTTTTTTTCTCTACGAATTATTAAGCCCCATCTGAACATTGTAATTGTGAGTGGAACTAGAGTGAGGATATTAGTGACCCATGCAAGATGATATGCCCATCCATACCTATTGAAAATAAATTGTTTGAGGAAATATTCTCTAGCTAGTGTTATGCCAATGAATGCCGAGATGGCATGACAGATTGCCACTGGCACACCTACGAAGAACTCATCTTCAATTTCAGCATCATAAATAATCTAAATATTGTATCTAGTACCATATTCTACATCATCAGCCGACTATTAACATTTACACAATAGTTTTTGCTCAAACCAACTAATATATAAGAATAGGTCGTTGTGGTTTTGCAAAGAATATAAGTGAAAATGGAGAAATAAAATATTTTTAATCTTGCATTCTACTTGATAAAAATTAAATTTTAACTTCAACTCTTTGTACTTCATTGGGTATTGTGAACACTTGTTCAAAAACAAGAATTTTTAAAATATAGCTGCTTGAGAAAAGATAGTTGAAATGACATTGCTTTCAGTGACTAGTCTCATTGTTTAACATGCAAAATTGCATTTGCGATGATTAGGGCCGCCACAAGATTTTCAATATTCACAAAGTAGAAAATAAATTTATATGATATGAGATTTTTTGGACTTTCTAATCCATCATCGGACCGCAGGTTACTTCAGAGTAGATGATATGTTTGTTAGGATGATCAGGAAATTTTTTATCAATAATTTCCCTGTAATTAAAAATATAAGAATTATGTTTTTTGCAAAATGTAAAATTTTAGGGAACAATCCAAAAGAAGTACTGACTGAAGCTGATAATATCTAGAAATTCACTTACTTGAATTGAAGTAGCAATAAAGAGCAGCGCCCCTAAAATTATTGAATGATTCAAAAAAGATACTGAAAATAGGTGAAGATTATCAAATAAGGGATGAAGAATCAATACTGCTCCTGGACTACGCTCTATGTAATACAGTCCCATTGATTTAAGATTTGAAGAACTAGTTAAGGAATATGGCAACTTCTCCCATGAATCTTTCACTCTTGTGTCAATGTTGATCACCCAATTTGGTGAAATAGTCGCAACTATTAGGAGAATCGTTGTAGTGAATGCAGAAATTAGAGTAGCAAAAGTCAACACAAAAGATGTTAAATTCATTACTAAAGCATAAAATAAATTTAGCTATTGAATTTTTACATATTTCTCTATTAAATAATATAAAAGGCATTGAATGAAACCAAAACTAAACAAACAATTTCAATCTAAATCTATTCTGTGTTTTATCAATGCAGACCATATTTATTATAGACAGCTGGTTAAAAATATTATCACAGAAATGGTATTTTAGTATAATTTGTACCTCGTTGAGTATGTATTCATATATATATATATATATATATACATATGCATATATATATA
>CABFPE010001105.1:0-21429 GCA_900660155.1 Hofstenia miamia | reverse complement strand
AAATTCCTCTATCAGAACTTAGTCAATCAAATTGTAAAGTCGCCGTTGCAATTTACGTTTTCTACCTTAAAGAATTAGAAGTTATTGTACCAAATTTAGACGTTAATGAATATTCAGATTTGACTCATTTACCTTTCTTTGTAATTAAGAATTGTTTCATATATGTGGCGACCACTTATCATTTCTAATTAATCAATACATAGTTGAAAATGAATTTCAGTAGATAATGAAAAAATATCTTTATATAAAAGAGGAGATCACCATATTGCGAAAAATTACAGGCAAATCTCATTAAAGCACACTTTTACTAAATTATTTGAAAAAGTACTGCACATACAAATCAACCATTACCTTTAAAATTTATGCAATTACTGTCAATTACCAAAAAAATATCCTTAAGTATATCCCAATTTTTATCAAGTTGCATATAATATATTTTGAAATTTTGGAGATTAAATTTGAAAATTACGAATTTCATCGAAATTAATTCAATTAAGTTACTTATTAGTTTTATCATTCACTCAGTCTTTATTTGACCGATTTTAGACCGGCTCAAACCGGCCGGTCATAAAACACTGACCTANGTGATGGAATATCAATACTAACAAATATAAGTTGGTAATTGAAATTTCCTGACTGATATTGGCCAAAGCATGTTCCTTATAGGTGTATGTGTATGTGTATGTAATTCTATGATTTTGCCTGTTGCTATTAAAACTATGTACTAAAATTAATGCATGTTAGGGAGACCTTGGTTTAACTGAATAGGTTACGCATTAATATATGATATTTTAAAGAAATTTTATAGTCTAACAACGCTTTTATTATATAGTAAAATCTTGCCAAAATTGGTATGATATTGGTAAGATTTTACTAAATCTTGGCAAATTTTGCAATGGAGTTGTAAGAAAAATCTTACCAAATTCTTATCAAGTTTCTTAATTTCTATATTGATTAGGGGAGCACTATCATAGAGAATATAATTACTGGAGTATAATTTATAACAAGCACAGAATTAACACTACTACTTTTGTTTCCGTGGTGATTCGATAATTCAAGTGATTTTTAACTTTTTGGAGAATCATTTATTTAGCATTTTTTAAGTTTGGGGGCCCCTAAAACCGGGGGGCCCTGAGGCAGTTGCCTCCTCNTCTTCCAAACTATTTAGTAAGAGATATTGACTCCAATTCATCGGGGATGACAAAATCGGACCAGGGAACGTTTTAACGGGACCATGAACGAGAAATCAAAGTCCAATGTTGTTGAAGATTAATGGTATTTAATTTTTTACCCAACCTTAGTTCCTGATATTAAGTTTGGAGATGGGGCTCCCCGAAAATTTTTTAACTATGCTTATTTCATTCTTTTCAATTGTTTATTTATGAGAAACTGTTTTGTGCGCAAGAGAATTTGCTACAGAGAGCTCAGAAAGTTATGATTTATTTGATCAATTTCGAGACACGACAGCAGAACTATCTCATGTCATTGAGAGACTAAATCCCTAGAGAATGCCAATGAAAATCTATTAACTTCTTATGCTTTCAGCAATAGTTTGAAAATTGTCCACAAGCTCTGACGAGTTTCGGTCTGATAGCTGTGAACACACAATGTCAGTATTGACCACTGCAATGAACACTACAACTACCACAGCCACTAAGAGGATGGTATATCTAAATGGAGTCAGAATGACAATTCCACAATTAGATGCTAGTACAGCCAATCAAAATTTATTCTAAGATATTAGAATTATATTTTAAGTGTCATTTTTGATAAACTGCCAAAATTGTAATCCCGGGAAGTTTTTGAATTACGGCAAAATAATGCTTGGACACAATCCTGGAATTTAGGGTGCAATCCCGGGTTTGAAATCCCTAATTTACATATGTTTATAATGTATACAGATACAGAATCTTCAGCCTGACTAACATTGACAATTTTGGTGGGATTGATACTGCTGGAACAAAAGAGCAGCAATTGTTTTTGCTTTAACTTCGTCAGCTTTTGCCATTTAAATGTAGCTACTAGGAGTTTTAAGAGCTTCCCCTTTTCATAACTTGCTATATATATATATATANCTGCACATACAAATCAACCATTACCTTTAAAATTGATGCAATTATTGTCAATTTCTAAAAAAATATCCTTAAGTAAATCCCAATTTTTATCAAGTTGCATATAATTTTGAAATTTTGGAGATTAAATTTGAAAATTACGAATTTCATCGAAATTAATTCAATTAAGTTACTTATGAGTTTTATCATTCACTCAGTCTTTATTTGACCGATTTTAGACCGGCTCAAACCGGCCCGTCATAAAACACTGACCCAATCCGACCTGTGCCCGTCTGACCGGTGCCGGTTGACCCGACCGGTTTACACCTATGATGTACGTATGTATCTATATAATGGACTATATACAATGGACTAAAATAAAAAGATACCAAAATAAACTTTAAGATTTTTTCAATGAAATCCTTTAAAATACCAAGATGGAAGGAATTTCCTTTTCCGTGCATTCGACTGTTTTACTAAAATCTAATTTTCTGCAAACATCACACTCAATGCTCATGATGGATAAAGCATTTAAACGTTGGTGATTCATGGATGTCCTGATGTTTTTTTATCAGTTCACAAGAACGTTCTCTTCCACATACTGGTAGTGTTAGAAATAGCCTAAGAAACAGTAATGTTTGCGAGTGTAGTAAGTGCCATGGGTGTTAAATTAAATATTGCATTATTGTCTTTGGGGAACTTGTTATTAAACGAACCTTCAATTGTTGGCAAAAAGTCGCTCTTAGAAAAAATTCATCCTCACAATTCTGATCTAAATCAGCAGGGTAGCGTCTCAATAATCTATGTCAGCAACATTTGCAAATTATTCCGGGTTAGAAAAATCAATGACCACCTTGAAGTCTGCAACAATCTTATAAGATGCAATTATCGTCCGTATTTCTTGATACATTGATACAGCTTGTCTTGTATCACATTTTATGTTTAAGCCCGAAATTTGTCACTACCTGTTAGAACAACATCGCCGCTGCCATTATCATCAAAAAATGTTGCTGTACTGCGTACTCTAAGTTATTCGCAATTGCCGCAATAATTGCTGGGCGCTTAAGAACTAAGAATAATCGCATCATCGATATTCATATTTATGTTATTTCGAAAACATTATTTTGAAATGTAACATGGCCTTTTACATAGGCCACGAATGTAATTAAAATTTGTATGTGTAATTTAAATTTCGAATGTGCAAAATTATTACTAATTAATGTTTTTAAGATTTCGGTTGCGATTGTTTAATGTGATGGAATATCAATACTAACAAATATAAGTTGGTAATTGAAATTTCCTGACTGATATTGGCCAAAGCATGTTCCTTATAGGTGTATGTGTATGTGTATGTAATTCTATGATTTTGCCTGTTGCTATTAAAACTATGTACTAAAATTAATGCATGTTAGGGAGACCTTGGTTTAACTGAATAGGTTACGCATTAATATATGATATTTTAAAGAAATTTTATAGTCTAACAACGCTTTTATTATATAGTAAAATCTTGCCAAAATTGGTATGATATTGGTAAGATTTTACTAAATCTTGGCAAATTTTCAATGGAGTTGTAAGAAAAATCTTACCAAATTCTTATCAAGTTTCTTAATTTCTATATTGATTAGGGGAGCACTATCATAGAGAATATAATTACTGGAGTATAATTTATAACAAGCACAGAATTAACACTACTACTTTTGTTTCCGTGGTGATTCGATAATTCAAGTGATTTTTAACTTTTTGGAGAATCATTTATTTAGCATTTTTTAAGTTTGGGGGCCCCTAAAACCGGGGGGCCCTGGGGCAGTTGCCTCCTCTGCCTCCGCCCTAATCCGGCCCTGGATATATCATTGCTTGTAGGTGGGTAGTGAAAGCTAGAAATCCTGAATTACTTTATAATTCGTTTTAATGCCTAATGTTATTTCGAGGATATGTAGCCAAATATTTGTACATTGATAATTTAAATATGTGCATAAAATTGTATTTCACTGATATAGTTTGCCAATGCACAGGCACAATATTGCATTTTAATTTCTAACAGTGAGTTACTAAACTTGCAGATACACTATATTTAGAAATTTTTCTTAAAATATTTCAATCTACAAAAATTTAGCTAAAATAGTGTTCATTGTATTCCTTTACATCTGAAATTTGTGCACACTGATATTCAATTTTGCTTCTATTCTTATACATAAGTTTATATATTTGCTAACATACACAGACATTATGTTAATATTTACAGTCGAAATTAATAGATACAGCAAATTTGTTTAATATACATTTACTCTATATACTAGGACGAATATTAATTAAAAATTTGTAAGTGTGGTGAAGTATGATTTCTGTTCCCCACCAGGACAAAGTAATTTTAATTTGTATAATAAAATCTTTTACAATTTCACTAGATGTTTTTTTCATATTTTGTCATTATCTCATTCAAATAATTTCAAATAATTGTAAAAACAAAACAATTTTGATCATTTTATATTGAATCAAATACACATATAGCCTAATTACAGTAGGAAGTTCGCTAAGTACGTAATTTTCGTCCAGAATTTTGTTGTTGTGTTTTTCTTGTGATCTACAAATAGTTAACATTGCAGTTGCAAGTGGAACGAGTGTGAGGACATCAGTGATCCATGCAAGATGGTGTGACCATCCATAGCTATCGAAAATGAAGTGCTGCAGAAAATATCCTCTAGCTAATATCGTGCCAATGAATGCCAAGATAGCATGACTGGTTGCTGCTCCAACAGCTATCAATGACATATTTATTTTCATCATGAATAATCCAAATATTGTATCAAGGGTTCATACAATTCTACACAATTAGCTGAATATTAACATTTACGCAGTAATTTTAACTAAAAGCAAGTAATATTTAAAAATGGGTCGTTGTGGTTCCTCAAAGAATATAACTGAAAAATGGAGAAATATATTATTTTTTACTTTTGTATTGCACTCAAACAAAAATCTAATATTAACTTCAACTCTTAGTACTTGATTGGCTAGTGTGAATACATGTGCAAAACCAAGAAATTTTAAAATAGAGCTGATTGAGAACAGGTATTTTAAATGACACTGATTATGCATTATTGCATTTACAAAGATTAAGGCAGCCACAGGATATTCAATAATCACAAAGTGGAAAATTTATATAGCTGATATGATATTTTTTGACTTTCTAATCCATTATCAGAGCGCAGGTTATTTCAGGATAGTTGATATATTTGTTACGATAATGAGAAATTTTTAGCAATAAATTCCCTATATTTAAAATATAAGAATATTTTTTGGCAAAATTTAAAATATTTTAGATGGGAGTTTTCAAACTTTAAAGGGAATCCAGAGGAAACTTTGACTAAAGCTAGTAATATCTAGAACTTCACTTACTTGAAATGAACTAATGCAAACAGTAGTACCAATGTAGTCATTGCAAAAATTAAACTGATACCAATCAATACGGAAGACTTTGAATTCACTACTAAAGCATAAAATAAATTTAGTTATTAAAATTGTACATGTTTTTAATCAAAAATATTAAACACATTGAATGAGATTTTGTTGAACTCTTTTGAAAGAATTCCAAATAAAAACAAACAATTTCAACCTATATGTGAACCAGAGATAATATAGGCAAATTTTCCCAATACAGATTCTTTGATTGAAAGTGTGTAAAAAAACAGACCATATTTATATATTAATAGGAATTAATGCAAAATCCACTCTTTGGCCTAAAAACATGTCTAAGAATATAAAAATGATATCAAATTGTGCCTAGAGGACTATATTTGCATCTTCTTTCTTACAAATGAATAAATACATAAAACCAATTTCTATTTTTTCAATATTCTTTGTCCAGGGTTTGCCATTCTTTATAAATAGGGTGCTTTAAACCTTATTTAAGACATTGTTTAAATATATACATATCTGCAATTCCCTAACCTCTTTACCTTTTCAAACTGGCATTCTCTAATAATGAGAGAAACAAAATTTTCACTTAAGGGGCTATACCAATTTGTCATTATGATATGGAAATAGCCAATTCGTGGGGGGGGCTGCAAAACTAAAACTAGACCTACTGCAAAGTCAAATTAAATTAGGCAACTGCCAGCACTCAGCAGTTCAACAGCTTTTTGTCTACAGTCATCAGCATTTATGCATGCTCCAAATCAATGAGACCATTAAAAGTGAATTATGTAATGAAAGCAGTGACAAAAGTCCCAGTTAAATAAGCAGTTAGAAATTCTTCCAGACATATCAATTTTTCCTGTACATTTTAAACAATGCAAATTTATTAGCAATCTTTAATTATAATCAAAAATTGAAAAATGTTTCCAGAAATAATGTCATTGTAATTTGAAAGAAAATTATTAACTAATGCATTAACATAAATGCTTACCATTTGCAATGAAAATTTAAGTTAAATTAACATAATAGTACATCTAGGTATTTACTAAGTACCTGTAAACAACATTAAACATAATGAAAGTTAATACTTCAGCATGTATTGGAGAATAAATTAGTGAGAGAGAGAGAGTGTAGTAAACATTTTTACAAGCTGTTTACGCCCAGAGATTTGGGGAATTCTTTTTCACAAAATTTTTTCGAATGTTCTAATTTTCAACAACAGTAAGCACTAAGATGGAATCTGAGAAATTTTTGAAGTTACCAGAATGTTCTATTTCTCAACAAGTATAAACAATAGCCTAAAGTTTAAGAATTTCTATTATGAGAAACTAATAAAAAATAGTATGCATTAGCAAAACTGTTAGAGCAATCCAGAACCTCCTAGAACATTCTAATGTAAACTACAAAAATCTAGAATTAATGAACATTCCAGACCATTCAATTGTAAGCAACCAATGAATAATCCTAGCTGTAAGAGCTGTGGTGCAGTGTTTAGTATGCCAGACTCTGGCCAGTGAGGTCTTGAGTTCAAGTCCCTCCCATAACTAAAAGTTTTATAGTGTCAAAGATGAATTTAAGAGATGGGCAATAGTGTTGGATGAATACTAATTCCAACAAGTAGGTCCTCTTGATGATAAAAATGATTGAAGTCCTTAAAAATGATGTCATGAGTTTTAAGATACTGATGTTTATCAGTCCTTAATGACCACCTCTAAAAATTATTTAAGATTAGCTTGATGATGATTGGGGGACATGGTCCAAGGTATGTCAAAAAGAGGTAGAACATCTTGTGTATGAAAGAATAAATTAAGTTCAGTTAGTAGTTCAATGTGTTTTCAATGAAACCCTACATATTTTCCTTCAATATAAAAATTAATTCTTGTGTAGAATCTTGATGCCATGTTGATGATCATAGCATGTAAGGATTATATGGAGCTTGATGATAAATAATGAAATTCTGACATTATTTTACCACACTGCTTAAGACGATTTTCAAATGATGTAAAATCAGTTCTGGATGAGAATCTTGTCATATGGTGATGATGGAGGACATATTAGAAAAAAAATGTATATATAGTTCTGAGTTTCTGAGTTTTCACAAGATATGCTAACAATACCATCAAATTGTTTTGTGATCATTGTAATGTGTAATTTCAAGGACATTTGATCTTGGTGTTAGATTGCCTATGAACAAATAAGTTGGATTAAAGTGATCGAACTCATATCTGTGCATTTATAATGTTAGAAGATCTTTGCAAAATTTAAAATGTGGCCATACAACTTGTGGTAGCTGCAGTTTGGGCAAGTCTTAAAATGTAAATAAAGGGGAAGCATTCCTCTATGCTACGGTGATTTTTCATTTTGCACATATTTATTAGTTTGTGCATTTTTCAACAATTTGTTCAAAAAAATCAATTATAAGGTTTTTAGAAACTTCAAGAAAATTGCGTTTAAAGATTTCGCAACATTATATTCGAGTAAGAAATATTTTGCTTTGTCTAAGTACAAAATATTACTATTCCCAAATAAGAATGTATTAAAACTTAAGTGATTGATTAAGTGATGAAATTTCGTCGGGCCATCCGTGGGTTGAGCCACGTTACACAGGCTGATTTACTTAGATTAATTTTGTCAGCAATATCTAAATATTTTAAAGTAAAAGTTTTTAGTAAATCTTAGAAGTCGACAATGTAACATCTGAGGCCTAGAGCCGAAAATTTTTTAGTTAATCTATGCAAATTCTTAGTATGCAGCATGAGAATTTAGATGTCATTGGGTTTAACAATGCTTAATTTAATGAGATTTTGTGATTTGCAGCACAAAAAGAATAATGAAGAATTTTATACCGTGAACATTAATTGTAAACTGTAGGTCACACTCCTGAAACTTGCCACCTTTACATTTACTTCAAAACAAGCATAAGTGAATAGGGTAGTGATTTTAATTGCTCACTGAACAAATTAAGTGTCTTGGAAGAAATAAAGCAATTGTTTGAATATCTGATAGTCTGCAGTTTGACTATACTTCAAATGATTGATTTAAACATGTAGACAATCTATTGCTAATTAATAATTATAATCTCATTTTTAAGAAGTTTTCACGAAATATCAAAGAAGATATTTCAAAAATTTTAGAGATGCATTAAATTTCTAAAATCTGAAAGCACCACTTGATAGAGAACGTCTTCTCTTTACTTTGAGTCATTCAGCGAATTCAAAAGTCCCTAACTCTCTTTATTGACCAAGATTTAATATTTGAAGGAATCTTGAAAGAAATGGTCTAACATGCTGAGTATATGAATATAGAAGGCTTGGATGTGCTGATTTTCGAATGGTATAGCATACAGTCTCTTCCAGAATTTTTAGCCTGTACTCTTTAATAGTCATAGACACTAGGGGCCCTTTCAAGATTTCATTTCTTCTACTATGTAGTTGAGACTTTGCATTAGCCTTAATTGCACTCCAGAGAATTTCAATAGCATTCAGCATTGGGAAGCAAAACGAAATAACTCGTATTCAAATGAGCATTCAGAACCGAATCGGTTCAATGTTTGCTCAGCAATCCTGTGTAATGAAGCCTTGTCACATGCAATGACTAACTTAATCGTCACTTCCTGAAGAGAACCGACAAGTTCTTTCATCCAATTTTCTAAATACGCTGTTTTAATTGTCCTCTTTTTGTTTTGAAATTTAAGTTCTCTGTTGCTGTCATTCCACCAATAATGTGCTGATTGGCTCCTTTTGATGTACGGACTGGGATTACTGCTCTTTGTCCCCTTCTTGCTCGACCATTTGAGCACTGGCAATGAATATTGATGTTAGATTCATCAATCCATATTATTTGGCTGTATAAGAACCGTTTCTCATTTTTGATGTCGGAATTTATTGTTTGAGGTGCATGACGTCAACGTTTAACAGTATATGCCATTCCATCTCCAATTCTGCCACGCTTCATATCATTTGAATACTCTATTGCGCATGCAACTTTTCCATTTTTAGCAGCAGTTCTTACACGTTTCCTTGTTTCATTGATAATTTTTGCATATGGAATTCGTCGTGACATTTTAATTTTTTCTATTAACTCCCGCATTTTTACCAATTATATATATNAAAATTAGATGAAATAGTGTTCACTGTATTCTTTTAGATCTGGAACGTGTGACACACTGATAATTCAATTTTGCTTCTATTTTATATATTATACATAAGTCTAAATATTTGCCAACATGCAGAGACATGTTAATATTTACATGTAGAAATCAATGGATGCAACAAGATTACCTAATGTACATTTACTCTAGATATTACAACGAATATTTTTTAAAAATTTGAGAGTGTGGTGAAGTATGATTTCAGTTTCACAACAGGGAAAAAATATTTAAATTTGTATCAACAAACGTTTTTTTAAATTTTGCAATTATCTCACGAAAATTGGATAAATATATATATATATATATATATATATATATCATTTGGATATACGTGCATACCCATTCATATATCAGATAAATGTATGCACATTTCAAATAATTGTAAAAACAATTTGGATAACTTTAAGTTGAACAAGTACACTTATATTTACAAAAATTTTACGCAGTCATTCATTTACTGCAATGAATGAAGTTAGGAACGTAATTTTCTTCTTGGATTTTGTATTGGTTGCTGTACTTCTTTTTCTAATGCTCTACGAATAAGCCACAATCTGAGCATTGTAATTGCAATTGGAACTAATGTGAGGAAAACAGTGATCCATGCAAGATGGTGTGCCCATCCATAGCGATCGAAAATGAAGTGCTTCAGGAAATATGCTTCAGCTAGTGTTGTGCCAAGGAATGCAAAAATAGCATGACAGGTTCCTGCTCCCATGGCTATTATGGACATACATCTACCTTCAACATCATACACCATCTAAATACTGTATCTAGGTTCACAAAATTCTACATCATCAGCCGAATATTAACATTTACACAATAATTTTAGCTCAACGCAAGAAATATGTAAGAATGTGTCGTTGTAGTTTTGCAAAGAATATAACTAAAAAGTGAAGAAATTTTTACAAAAACAAGAAATTTTAAAATAATAGCTGATTGAGAATAAGTGAAAGATATTTCAAATGACATTGATTTCAGTGACGAGTCTCATTGTTCAACATGCAAAATTGCATTTACGATGATTAAGACTGCCACAAGATTTTCAATATTGACAAAGGGAAAATATATTTATCTGATATATGCTATTTTTTGGACTTTCTAATACATCATCAGATCATAGGTTACTTCAGGCTAGTTGATATGTTTGTTACAATGATGAGGAAATATTTTAGCAATAAATTCCCTATATTTAAAATATAAGAATAATGTTTTTGCAAAATTTAAAATATTTTAGGTGGGAGTTTTCAAACTTTAAAGGGAATCCAGAGGAAACTTTGACTAAAGCTAGTAATATCTAGAACTTCACTTACTTGAAATGAGCTAATGCAACCAAGGAATATGGCTGTGACAGCTTGCTGCTCCCACAGCTACTAAGGACATATATCTAACAGTGACATCCTTCGCCATCTAAATATTGTATCTAGGATCATACAATTGTACATCATCAGTCTTAATAATGTAATAAGTGATTCACTAGTTAAGGGATATGATAGCCGTGAATCTTTTACCCAATTTGATGAATGAATTACAATTATTTGTAGTACCATCGTAGTGATTGCAAAAATTAAAATAATGCCAATCAATACAAAAGACTTTAAATTCATTACTAAAGCATAAAATAAATTGAGTTATTAAAATTGTACATGTTTCTTTATCAAAAATATTAAACACATTGAATGAAATTAGTTAAACTCTTTTGAAAGAATTTTAAATCAAAACAAACCATTTCAACCTACAGACTATGATTATATATCAATAGGACTTAATGAAAAAGTCTGCTCATAGAACAGACGATTCTGGGATTATGAAAACATGTATAAATATTAAAATTTTAAAAAAAATGATATTTATATGATATTTGAAATCATAAAGTCAAATTTTGTGTGGAGGACTATATTTTGATTTTCCCACTCATTGGGAGTGCATCGCATTCAATAATTCATACAATATTATAAGTCCTATTTACATAAATAACCAATTTTTTTGTATCAATTATGCATATATATATATATATATATATATATATATATATATATATATATATATATATATATATATATATATATATATATATGCATGCAAAATATAATTATTATTATTATTTATACTTGAGCAAAAAAATATTCAAAATCCAGCTTTAAATTTTAATTTGCCGAATGTGAATTTTCATTTGGCGAATTTGAATTTTCATTTGGCGAAATTGAAATTTCTCCAAAATTTCATTTACTGTTTCTGAATGTCAGAAAGTGTGCAGTTCGAAAATATTTCAAGTGATTGATTTAAACATATACACAATCTATTGCTAATTAGAAATAATAATTTAATTTTTTAAAGTTTTTCATGACATATCAAAGTAGAGATGCTTTATTTTCCAAAATTTCATTTACTGCTTCTGAATGTCAGAAAGTGTGCTGTTCAAAAATTTCAAGTGATTGATTTAAACATATACACAATCTATTAACGAACACAGAGAGGGATAAATGGAAATACAACAAAAGTATAGTTGCACAGCTAACTGTGACATCATCAATATATCTATCTTCATATTCACCATTGACTTAAGGAAGGGGGATATGGTGGAATGTCTACAAGAGATGAAAGCAGTACCCTTAATTGGCGACTATGACTGGTCCTGTAGCAGTGACTGTTTTTGAACCATGTCACCCTCACATTATAAATTACCGACTTTACAGCTTTAACTGGTTATACCGAATTTACACGATAAATTCTCTTTCGACTGGTTGTGACCAGCATTGCTGTTCTCAGTCAGTTGTTTCCATTACATAATGCATTTGTACAATTGAGAGAAGATGTACTGAGCGCATACGTGCCTAAATGATCGGATTGACAGTAAATATCTCATTATTCATTCAAAAACACAAACCAAAATATCGAGACAAATAACCAAATGCTTTTAATGTTGCAAGTATAAAGCAGTTTGTTTGAATATCGGTAATTCTATATAATCAATTAATAGACGCTGTGATTACTTCCAATGAAGGACTGCCTTACATACTATAAGTTACAATGTACTTTTCTACTTGTATACGCTTTCTTCTACCAGATAAACTATAAAATTTTCAGGAACCCTATTTATGAAACAGTTTAAAATATATTTAAGGTAGTAGAATTGTAGAAACTATCTACATGAATTGATTTAAATTGAATGAAATCCATTAAATGTATCTATGAGGTGATTTTCATTTTTAAATAAACAATAAAGTTTTTTAGATTCATGCAACATTAAAATATTATTTTAGGAAGTTACAATTAAATATGATGTTATTGTTTATATATTTTTATTACTATAACTTTATTTACAGGATTTCTTCCACTCAATGATGAGCATTGGTCGAGCAAGGTTTAGTGGCAATTTATGTCATTCTAGGCCCATCGTTATACTTTTTGAAAAAGTTTTCTTCGATGTTCAATGAGATTTTACGTTATGACCTTGAAAAATTCTTTAATCAATTAAATTCTACTCGAGAAAAATGTCATTACCTCCATAAATTTATTGGAAAATCTAAAGGTCTTTTATTTGAAATAAATGAATTAAACATCAATAATATGGCCGTAACAGAAAAAACTCAAATACTAAACCATTTAAATTCAACATTCAAAGAACTTGGAAATTTTGATTTTCCACCTTATAAGAAAAAACAAAATTCTGATAATCTCAAACAATCAAAACAATTTTCCTTTAGACTTGCTACAATCAATGAATTAGAAAACATTGTGAAGAAACTTGATACCAACAAATCAACCACTTCTTATAACCTCGCATTTTTTATTATTAAACGTTTTTTTCCTATTTTGGAGAACAATTGTTAGTCGCTTTTAATCAATGTATTATTGATGGTGAATTTCCAGACTTACTAAAAAAATCAGATATAACTCCTATACTTAAAATAGGTGACAACCTAAACGCAAAAAATTATAGACCCATTTGTATTACACATCCTTTTAGCAAACTCTTTGAAAAACTTTTGTATGTTCAAATAAACGCATTCCTAAAATCTGAAAACATCCTATCACATAAACAATTTGGATTTCGCAATGGCCACAGCACCCAAGACGCAATTGTATCTATTACCCAACAAATAAAGTCTAATATATCTCATAATAACTGCAGTTGTGTAGCATTACTAGATTTAAGTAAGGCATTCAATTCAATGAATTTCGATATCTTCGAAGACAACTTATAAATTATAATTTTGGTGTTAACTCAACTAATTTAATCATGAACTTCTTAAAAAATAAACAGCAGCGAGTAATATTAAACACTAAAAAATCAAGTTATATTACGACTGACCGTGGAGTACCCCAAGGCACTGTACTTGGCCCTACTTTATTTGCAATTTTTGTAAATGATGTAAAAGCACATGTTAAAAATAGCGACATTTACCAATATGCCGACGACACATGCCTAATAAGTACCGCAAAAAATGCTTTTGAGGATACAAAAAACCTCTAAACAGATGTAGAAAAATTAAACAATTATTTTACAAATAATCAACTAAAACTAAATATTGACAAAACTCAATTTATAATTTTTTCACCGATGGCACAAAGAAATCTAATAAGTGATATAGAACTAATGATAAATAATAAGCCAATAAAGCAAACTGATTCAGTCAGCTATTTAGGAGTGGATATAGATAATGAATTAAAATTTGAAAAATTTCTACTGAATAAGATTAAAAAAATGACTGCAGGCATTAGATATCTTTATCACTTACGCAATATAATATCAAGCAATGATCATAAACAACTGATACATGCTTTCTGTTTGTCTCATTTTCAAACTGCTTTCGCAGTTTGATATATGAGAGCTCCGGACTATGTTACGTGACCGGTATGACTAGAGACACATCTCGATGGACCGGTTGTAACCAGTGAAATGAAATTAGGAGTGATGAGGTCCAGTGGTCAGCACCCACCAGCTTCCATCTCTGTGCTCCAGATCTGTTTGAGATGTTTAACACAATATCCAATAAGACAGCAGCCAAAATGGTTGTATTATACACAATACAACACAACAAACTAAAGAAAATGTATTAGTAACCTATTAAAAAAATATATAGGTGCAATGATACCAAATGTATTTGATTTTTGAGCAACTGAAGCTCTTACAATCGAAATACTTATAACCTCCTAAAAAACCTTTCTAGTGAATTTTCTTATTAAACAATGACATTTGAATATATTAAATATTAATTGGTTCCATTTCTACATTTCTCTTACTTGAAGCATTTCAAACTATCACATCAGTCTTGATTAGAAAAACGATGGTTTACAAAACAATAAAGCGAATATGTATCAACATTTTATCAAGTAAAATTAAAATAATAACTACTAAATTGGTATCTGGGCAAATACATTGGCAAAAGTGCTGAACTTTTCTTGGATNTTTGAAAAATTTCTACTGAATAAGATTCAAAAAATGACTGCAGGCATTAGATATCTTTATCACTTACGCAATATAATATCAAGCAATGATCATAAACAACTGATACATGCTTTCTGTTTGTCTCATTTTCAAACTGCTTTCGCAGTTTGATATATGAGAGCTCCGGACTATGTTACGTGACCGGTATGACTAGAGACACATCTCGATGGACCGGTTGTAACCAGTGAAATGAAATTAGGAGTGATGAGGTCCAGTGGTCAGCACCCACCAGCTTCCATCTCTGTGCTCCAGATCTGTTTGAGATGTTTAACACAATATCCAATAAGACAGCAGCCAAAATGGTTGTATTATACACAATACAACACAACAAACTAAAGAAAATGTATTAGTAACCTATTAAAAAAATATATAGGTGCAATGATACCAAATGTATTTGATTTTTGAGCAACTGAAGCTCTTACAATCGAAATACTTATAACCTCCTAAAAAACCTTTCTAGTGAATTTTCTTATTAAACAATGACATTTGAATATATTAAATATTAATTGGTTCCATTTCTACATTTCTCTTACTTGAAGCATTTCAAACTATCACATCAGTCTTGATTAGAAAAACGATGGTTTACAAAACAATAAAGCGAATATGTATCAACATTTTATCAAGTAAAATTAAAATAATAACTACTAAATTGGTATCTGGGCAAATACATTGGCAAAAGTGCTGAACTTTTCTTGGATATCTACATCTGCATCTGAAGTGAAATTATATTTTTGATGGTAAGTGCACCCATTAAGTTTCTAAAGAACCACTCAGTCCCATGGGACTGGAGCTTGGTACTAAATATTGCATTGGGACTGGTAATATCAGAGACAGGTCATTAGAATAAATACTCTGTTATCACAAATTGAAGAATGATACCCTCAATTTTTCAATTAGATGGTATGTTGTGCAAATATGATTCCAAAATTTTCATGGGATTGGTATGACAAATAACTGGCACAAGAATCCACTGGAGCCAATAAAATTTTGGTTACACAGAAATTCATTGCTCATGTTTTTCTATGAAAATGTTGAACCCTGTTATAATATAGGGCCATATTCCATGGTCATTACTAGCTTCAATCAAAGGATTATTGAAATAAGATTTTTAGCCATCTGTGCAAGTTATGTCAAAAAAATATAAAGAAATCAGAATTTCTTGGCTTTTTTGGAGAAAGATCTTCTTTCGCAAAATGCTTCATGCTCATCAGATTCATATAATTTTTAAGAGCTAATGTTTTACGTTCACTAAGTTCAATTTTATAAAATTGCTGTTGAAAAGTATTGACTTTTTTCACTTGCTGGTTTTTTGTTTGGGATTTAACAAAATATGTCACTCATAGGTAGTACAACTTAAGTTATAGATCATATATCAATTCAATAATTCATGGATTTTTAAATCCCCTCAACATAATCAAATTTTTGTATCAATTATGCAATATTGTAGATTTTGTAACCCTGGATATTTATTCCCATACAACATCCCTAGTAACCTCACTATATTGTTTAGACGTTGTTTTTACTACAATATGTCCTTCAAACGACTGTAGCAGTCTTTTTTTATTAATGCCATCTAGCTGTGGTTTTTTCATTACTTTTAAACTACAGAATCTTTATAAAATAATAATATTTTAGCAATTTATGTTTCTATTGTCAAATCTTTAACTTTAAGCAAATGTAAGAAATGATGCCCTATTTGTATTTGTATTTGTAATCTATTTCTCGATTTATTGATACATCAAATAAATTTGCTCGATTTTATTAGTGCAAATATTTTTTGTATGTACTATATTTACTTTATCATATCATTGTTTCAATTTTTGTTTAAAATTACCACTTAAGTGCTTTGTTTCAATATTTATTTTACAAGATTTTTATCATTACAATATTTTGTAGGTATTATCTAGCAAATAAACGCTAATATATTGATTAATTTATATGACTAGGAACATGTGTCAAACCCTATTTTTCCTTAGACACATTCAGCTGTTCTCAGTTTGAAAACATTTGATTTAAAATTTAAGGTTCTTGGGAAACATGCTCGTCTGCAACTAATTGTTAAAATAATTGGCGAGACTGGTTTGAGCATGGGTTGAAGATGGAAAACAAATATCATCGCCTTTAATTCTCAATCAATCGGGGCAACATATTGCAGACTATTCATCTATTACTTCATTCTACTTTTCAAAATTTTGATCATTGGGAAATGCTACTCCCATCTGTTTTAAATTCCATTCACATCTTATTGTGTATTAGCACTAATGAAGTTTTGCATGGCAGAATGTTCAAGTGTACACAGCGTTCTGCTAATAATGCGTCCCTTCCAATATGGATGGTTCCCGGGCAGGAAGTGTGTCTCCATCGACATGTACGTCGGAAAGCAGAGATTGGAATTCACAGGGGGACGGGCGTCCCAGTCCGCCCGCCATATATTGAGAAAAACGTAAAATACTACGAAATTAAATCAAAATGCACAAAAGGCTTTGCCCATGCCTGCACTTATTAAATTCTGATATGGCTTTCTCCATTTCTGTCATTTTATTATAGCACATGTACAACAAATTATTAAATTTCTTCTTAAAATTCAGCACATTACCTTATGATTATACCAGATGTTATTTGAGCTGGCTTAACACGCTGTAACAGGAATGCTCAGTGCCCGCCCTCCCTTGTGCCCGGGCATGCCCTCAAAACACAACTCTGGAGACATCGATTTCACCATCATCCAAGGACCCAGAAACCACTCCCCTAAGTCTGGAACTCCATAATGCTCCTCAGTTAAATAAACTATTAAAAGTTATCCTAATAGTTGTTACTATCTTCGACATCAAAAAAATGATAGAGAAAACCCACTATTGAAACTCTAGTGAGGGAGAGTGTTTAATAATTTGTTTACGATTGTAACTTGTATTGATTAAATAGTGTTTGTACACACAACCAGTTACAATGAGTAGTGTTTTAGTATAAATATGGAATAACTTTGATTGACTGTAGTATGCCTTTTAATGCTAAGAATTAGAGTTGCAATGTTTTGTAATTAGTGTAATTAGATTTATATCTAATTTAAATTATATCGTTTCTAGTCGTTCTTTAAACTTATCTTGAATCTTTAGAAACTACAACGATAATCTTAATAATCTTGAGCACAAAAATAATTGGAATTTGGTATTTTTTCAATATACCAGTGGAAATTGCTTTTTGAGTTAATTTAGACATTTTTTCGTATCTAACATACTAAGAAATGAAGATCATTAATCCTGGAGGCTTTCCACATATTCTCAAAATATAGGACTGCACATTTTCCTAGAAATCAGCAATGCGTCAAACTCTTTAAACTATAGAGACTAGATGCTTAGACATAATTTGTCAGTAGCAGCTTTATAATTCAGAGAAATTGTTGTACGTTTTGTCCATGTTAACTACTGTGTCAATAACTTTAAATGCCAAATATAATCACATTATGTAACAAATGTACTTATTTAGAAAGATTTAAGCAGCATTAATGTTTAGTAGTTATTTTTTTAATAGTAAAAAATGTAACTAATCTGCAATTTATAAATAAAAATAATTAATATTTAATTGTAATATTGCATTTATTCAATAAAATAGTAAAAACTTTACAATGTTATGTTCTTCATTAGAAAATCATAATTTCATATCTTAAAACATGTTATTATTTTAGAACTCTCATTTGCACTGCACATTTAACCAAATTAACAACTTACAATTATTTAAATATGCGTTTTTGAGGCAAATGTACGTTTAAGGATATGAATACAATAATTTACATGTCTAATTTTACCCAAGTGCAAAAAATGTATTTCACTGATCTAGTTCAGCAATGCAGGGACAGCATATTGCATTTTAATTTGTAACAACAGTGAAATGACAAAACTTGCAGATGCAATTTATTTAAAATTTTATCTTGACATATTTCAATACACAAGTTTAAATTCAAAAACAGCATTGTTAAATAAATAGTTCAGTTGATCATTGAGAAGAGTTGATAAATGTATTTTATATATTGAAACTCAATAAATTAACTAAACTTGCAGATACAATTTATTTAAAAATATTTAAATTCAATAATAAATTAATAGTTTAATAGCAGTCTTGTTGTTCCTTTGTAAAGTTAGGTATTGTAATGCGATTATAAATTATTGTACAGAGTTTGCTTTTTATTTTGCAGTGTGTATTAAGCATGCGTAGCCATATAACAGCCCACAATGTACATATGTAAAGAACAAAATTTATGATAGTGTTCATTGTATTCTTTTACATCAGAAACGTGTGATACATTGATAATTCAGGTTAGCTTCTATTATATATTTTATGCATAGGTCTAAATTTTGTCAGCATATAGACTTGTAAAATATTTAAATCTAAAAATCAATGGATGCAACAACATTATTCTAGATATTAGGACGAATATTTTTTAAGAATTTTGCGAGTGTGGTGAAGTATAATTTGAGTTGTACACGAGGAAAAATAATTAAATTTTTATCAACAAATATATTAATATTTCAATAGTTGATTTTTTAAATTTGACATTATCTCACTATAATTGGATAAAGGTATCATTTGGATACGTGCATACCCATTCATATATCGGATTGATGTATGCACATTACAAATAATTGTAAAAAAAATTTGGATAAGATTCATTTGGCACAACTACAAAATTTTTATGCAGTCATTCCTTTACTGCAATGGATGAAGTTTGTTATGAACGTAATTTTCTTCCTGGATTTTGTATTGGTTGATGTACTTCCTTTTCTAGTCCTCTAAGAATAACTGACCACATCCTGTAAATTGTAAGTGCAAGGGGAACTAATGTGACGAAAACAGTGATCCATGCAAGATAGTATGCCCATCCATAGCGATCGAAAAAGTAGTGCCTCAGGAAATATATTTTAGCTAGTACTGTGCCAAGGAATGCAAAAATAGCATGACAGCTTGCTGCTCCCATATGTCCTATTATGGACATACATCTATCTTCAACATCATACACCATCTAAATACTGTATCTCGGATCACAAAATTCTACATCATCAGCCGAATATTAACATTTACACAATAATTTTAGCTCAAAGCAAGTAATATGTAAGAATAAGTCGTTGTAGTTTTGCAAAGAATACAACTAAAAATTGAAGAAATATATTATTTTTACCGTTGTATTGTAATAGAAGAAAAATCAAATATTAACTTCAACTCTTTAGTACTTGATTGGCTAGTGTGAACACATGTGCAAAACCAAGAAATTTTAAAATATAGCCGCTTGAGAACAGATATATTTAATGACATTGATTTCAGTGACGATTCTCATTGTTCAACATGCAACATTGCATTTACGATGATTAAGACTGCCACAAGATTTTCAATATTCACAAAGGGAAAATATATTTATCTGATATGCTATTTTTAGACTTTCTAATCCATCATCAGACCATAGGTTACTTCAGGGTAGTTGATATGTTTGTTACGATAATGAGAAAATATTTTAGCAATAAATTCCCTATATTTAAAATATAAGAATATTTTTTGGCAAAATTTAAAATATTTTAGATGGGAGTTTTCAAACTTTAAAGGGAATCCAGAGGAAATTCTGAGTAAAGCTAGTAATATCTAGAACTTCACTTACTTGAAATGAGCTAATGCAACCAAGAAATATGGCTAAAGCTGATGAAATATAAAAAAACAGTAGAGCCAATACGTTTAGAGAATGACATATGCGATGAGGAAGATTTTCTATTGTTAGATCGCCATCCATATAGTAAAATCGTAATAATGTAGTAAGTGATTCACTAGTTAAGGGATATGATAGCCGTGAATCTTTTACCCAATTTGCTGAATGAATTACAATTATTTGTAGTACCGCCGTAGTGATTGCAAAAATTATAGTAATGCCAATCAATACAAATGACTTTAAATTCATTACTAAAGCATAACTTAAATTTAGTTATTAAAATTTTACATGTTTCTTAATCAAAAATTTTAAACACAATCAATGAAATTAGTTGAACTCTTTTGAAATAATTCCAAATCAAAACAAACCATTTCAGCCTACAGACCATATTTATATATCAATAGGACTTGATGAAAAAGTCTTCTAATCGAACAGATGATTCCAGCATTATGAAAACATGTATAAATATAAAATTCTTTAAAACATATAATTTGAAATTATATGACATTTGAAATGATAGAGTCAAATTTTGTGTAGAGGACTATATTTTCATTTTCCCACTCATTGGGAGTGCATCGCATTCAATAATTCATACAATATTATAAGTCCCATTTACATAAAGAATTTTTTGTATCAATTATGCAATTATATATATATATATAGTGTGTGGCGTTTTTATCTT
>CABFPE010001104.1:0-13880 GCA_900660155.1 Hofstenia miamia | reverse complement strand
ATATATATATATATATATATATTATACCCGGCAAGTGTAGCTCACGCAAATTCTTGGTGGGCAAAAATATTAAGTTCTACGTATCAAAACTCGTCCGAATACTGGCCATGTTTAAATGAGGCTAAGAATATATCCATCCATTACTATGGTGCCAATGTGTTACTTATATAATAATATATAAAATGATGTAAGCTTAACAAAAATGGGCTTCCATAGCGAAAATAACTAAATTTAAAGAAGATTAAAAAAGAAGTTAATAAAATTTGTAAATATTTTGATTTTTTGACATTAATAAAACTTACTGACAGATTAGTTCAATTTTTATGCTTATTCATGTATTTTATGAAAAAAATTTTTTACTAAAAAATTTATGAATTTTATATTCAATTGCTAAGTGCATGTAGTGCGAGCATTCCAATTTATAGAATTTTGAATACTTAATACATACTGTGGGGAAATCTACTATGGATCAATGCTTGGTGAAATTTTAATATCGGTTCTTTTCAAACGTATATTCAATTTTTTATTATACCTTAATTTTGCTTAGGATAGCGATTATTTTGATCAATAAAAATATCATGCAACGTTGCAATTCATGTTTCAGAGTCAAACTGGGAGAATGTCATTGTGTGTGTTATTCCGCAAGTAGGTTTTCAAAAAATACCCCTGTTTTGTGTCAAAATGATATCCTTTTAACAATTTAGAAGCTTGATTATGTCTGCATTCTAATTGAAACAAAACCTGTTCATTGAATGGTATGCAGGGCTGTGGCTAATTACAAACCCCTAGTGACTAAAATAACACGTAGAGGGGAACTTATTTTTTCTCGAATTTTACTTTATCTTAGTTAGGGACCTATTTGGTTATTTTTATAAAAATATGAAGAATTGTTTTAAGTTTCTCATAAGTTAACCTGTGAAAGGTGGATAAGTTCCCCCAGTACCACCCGTGGTCAAGTCCTTAAGAGCACACCACATTGCATGCCTTTATACTAGCACCTTTATAACGTGCAAAATGGATTTCATATCGATTACTTATTCTTCTCTACAAATTCATGAATATTTAAATGTATTAGATGTTCCAGGCTAAGCATAACACTTAATAGACATTTTGGCATATCTAGAAATATACAAACATTTTAAACCCTTTTGTAGCCAATGCTTTCTCTCTCAAATAATATCACATAACAGGCTTGGCACATAAACAAGCATAGTAACAAAGTACAGTATATGCTTCACTTTACGAATGCGTCGTGTTACCATTGTAATCAGTAGAACTAAGTAATCATTCAAAAGGAACTGAGAAGATTAATAGTTACAAATATTTAAAAGTTAAAATTAACAATAGGACAGCGATTTACAACTTTTAAATACGATGTTTAAAAATGCTTGAAACTGAAGATCAGAAGAAAATGAAAAGAATTATTTCAAATTCACGAAAATAACTAGAAACGAAGTTTTCAATTGTTCATTAACTCCACGGGTGATTCGCCAAACATTTTTATAAATATTTCTATATATTATTCTGTTTTTGTAGTTTATTATATGAAATTATTAACACAATTGTAAGTACATGTACCTATTTTCTTATTGTTTATTTTGGCTTATGACGTTTTCTAGCAATTACGCAATATTTAAATTCCGCAGCCCAAATTTACAAGCATGAAAACACGCATGAAGTCTAATGCTTATGTGTTCGTGAATTTTTTAATATAAAATCAGTTAATAGAAATTTGTCGAAATGTTAATTTTATACTGTCGATGTGCTGTTCCGATCTAAATTAAATAAAGAAAGGAATCAGTGTAGATTAAATTAAAAGGGTAAATATAATTCCATATTTTACTGAAATCAATGTGGAAAAACGCATACATATAATTAAGCAAAATATCTCTATATTTCTGAATGGGCATTTTATAGCGGCAAAAATGTAAGCTGAGAATGTAAGCCGAATCCATTCTAAAATTTAGAATTAATTCTTGGATTGCCTAAGCGATAATATTTCAACTGTAAAAGAAAAAGAGTCTCTCCCCGATAAATATAGCCTAATAGTTTCACCTACCACAATAAAAAGCACACAAATAAAAAATCGTAATGTCAAGTAAATTATTACAACCGAAAGATGACAAACTAAATACCAAGGAATGCGAAAAATTAGTTTTCAATATCGAAAAAATTATTAAAAATATTGAAGGTAGTAATGCAATGATTGATACCTTTCAATTTCAAATAAGAATGAAATTATTCTGCAGTGTACTAATGATGACAAGACCAAGAATATTGAGAAATAACTATCGAAAAATTTAAAATATTACACTAAAATCCTCAACTAAATTCATGACTAAGATTAAACTATCAAGTATTCTATTGCATGGAGAAGTAAACGATTTTGAATATTTCAAAAATAAATTATTTGAAGGAAACGATAAATTATTCAATGAAAGTAAAAAAAAGAATCTACTTTAGTATTTTCATAGACCAACTAATTTTGCAATATTAAAGAAGCAAACTTCAAGGTTTTTCCAAAGTTATGATCAATACTTCTATATAATAAAATAAGATTTGGTTTTACAAAGTTGCATCTCAGTGATAATTTATTTGTCAAAATGTGCCCGAAAAGTGGTAAATTTCATCACAAAAAAACTCATTTGTTAATGATATTGATAAATGTATGTTTTGCGTGAAACATTATAATTACATAGAATGTACAAGCAAAAACAACAAAGATCAGTAGTGTTGTATAAACTGTTTTAAATAAAATACGTATAATAACAACACAACAAATCATAATACACTTAAAAAAATGCCTCTATACAAAAAGCAATTACAAGATTAAAGACTAAATAAATCCACTCATTGTAACAATGTATCATTTCATTTACGAAAATAAAACAAAAAATGGATTTTAATAAATATAAAATATATAGATATTTCGTTTCAAAGTATTACAAATCAAAATGATAAATTTTATGAATTTTAAATAATTTTGATTTAAACTCTATTGTTGGAATTACAGAAACATGACTAAAAATGATAATAAACTACAAAGTATAAATAAAAATCGAATATTTTTTCACTAAAAATAGAAACAATACATTAACACAAAAATTAAGAGGAGGGGGTGTTCTCCTATCTATTCCAAAAAAAGGAACAGAATTTTATTGTAAGAATTCAAAATAAGAAAACTTAATGATCGAAGTAAAGATAAATGGATATACCAAGATAATTAATATTGGTTATTGTATTAATTAATATTTGTAAAATTAATACCAGTACTCCAAAACATATTCATTAAAAAAGTTTTCATTGATACATTATTTATGAAAAAAATAAACAAATAATTTTGAATACTTTGTAGCAGATTCTTTGAATTCAGATCATCTATTAACATGCGCAATCCAAATAGAAGAGATTAAGCCCAATTAAATAGAAATAGAATATCACTACGCTCATTCCAGAAGCAATTACGACCAAAATACTTTAATAAATCAATTTTTATGCTCAGATTGGAAATTATTTTACAATTTGAAAATTGTTGATGAAAAATTGCGATTCATTACTAAAATTTTAAATTATCTTTTTAACATTCCTTGAAGTTAAAAGAATCAAAATATAAACATGACAAAAAATTTAACAAGTATAAATATATAAGAAACAGAGTGTCTAAAGAATCAAAACAGATTTGCACAATTTCTTGAAATTACTATTTTAAAAAAAAGCGTAAACCAAAATTTGAGATTTATATTGAAATTTTTCAACAATAATAATTATTCAGAGATTACACCATTAAAAGACAAAAGAATGAGACATTCATAAAACTAGAAAATTATACTGATCCTGATAACAAAGACAATATAATCTCCATAAATGAAATGCGAATTCACAACAGTTTACTGTACAAAGAACACTTCAGCTTTGCTTCATAACTTTTCATCAGTTTAATGAAACATCACAAAACTTAAAGGTTAATAAATCACAAGGACCGTCTAAAATTCTAAAATTGTTTTTAAAGCAAACAATGTCAATATTATTTAGATTATTATGTTATATTTTAAACCAAAATTTTTCTTAATGTGAATTTTCCGAATGATTTGAAAATAGGAAAATTATACCTTTAGAAAAAAATGTGATACTGAAGACGCAATTAATTATATACAAATTTTTTTACTGACAATAATAAGGAAGACATTTGAACAATAATATATAACCAAATAAATTACTATATTGAGAAATATAATTAATTTGATTTCTATAATTAAAAAATGGCTCAAGGATCAAAGCACTGTAAATTAAAAACCTTTATATCAATCAAATGGAAAATAATGATATAGAAATAATATATTCTGCTTCAGTATTGATATTCATCATGTTGAATTAGAGTTTAGCTATCATATGTAAAAAAGCTGTCAAATTATATCAGAAGAATTTACAATCATTTTTCATTAGACTATCTACAAAAACTAAAATCACTAAAAATATTTTTCAAAATTAGATCAAAAGAAGATCTTCCATCAAACCTCCATAATATAACTAAGTGCTAGACAAAATTTATATTTAGAAAAAGAATCATAAAGAACTGTTTTATAAACTACTGTATAGATCTGTGGAACAAATTATTACCTGAAATTAAAGAAGAATCGAATTTTAAAGAAGTTAAGAAAAAAATTAAATTAGAATCAACACCAATGAAAAAATAAACGTTAAAAATCTTTTTGAGGATCATGAAAATTTTCAAAATTTCAAAAGCTGTTTACAATTAATATGTGAAGAAATTAAATCTATAACAGCGGTTTTAAATTTAGCACTTACATTATCTGAATTTCCCTTTGAAGATGAATAAGTGTAATATTTTTACTTAGAGACGCCATTAATATAACAGCTACAGCTCAATTATTATATCAATTTTGAACCTAATGGAATGTAATGTTAAGGGATGACGTCAGAAGAACTCAAATTACAAACCATTCCATTTGTTCAATACTTGAGTTCATTGAGTTGGTCTTATTAAGAACTACAGGATGCATAAATTACTGGAATTCTTGAATTAGGAAGTATTTAATAAGGAAGTTATTAGTGATATTAAAATAGGTGTTTTTCAATAGGGCTTAAAGAGTTTTCACAAAGTTTCCTTGTCTTCTATTGATTGTGGAATAGTAGAGATGGAGATACAAATTTCCAAATATTTCACTTATCTTTGGAGAACGTTTATCTTCTAATGAATATAATGTTAAAAATGATCCTTTGATCAAATCAATAGTTCTTTTTCACCACTTGGACAAGCAACAAAAGCTTTTCAGTTCTCAAAGAATTCCTTCTGAATTAACCCAATACCAAAATTTAATCTGTAGTATTCAATATATCTCAAGTTATGAATTTAATCAACAGTTCTATATTGCCAGAAAAACTTACTTCTGTGAAGTAAAAGGAATGGGAAAGCTTTAAAAAGATGTTTATGTAACAATAAGGATTATGAAGAATCTAGTGAAGTCCTATGATAACTGATTTGTCGAATGTCACTGAAGCTTTTTGAATTTTGAATATATTTTGTTTGAACTTTTATACTTTGTAGAATTATTTAAAAGAAGATGAAAATTCTAAATAAGAATTATGCATTGAATGCATGCAAAAAGATTATAGATGAATATATAACAGTAATTTTAATTATGCAAAACAGAATAACTACCAAGATTTATTGGTATAAAGATTTCAAATGATGGAAATTTACTCGTGTATTTTTGTTAGGTGAAAATTTAATTGGTTATCATTGGCTTTAAGGAACTTTTGACTTCTATCAAATTTAGTATCTAATGAAAACTATCCTAACTCGGAAAATAATCTGTTAAATCTGTAGAAATATCTTGAATAATTACTTGGGCCTGGGAGATTAGTTCGTCAACAAAAACAGAAAAACTCTTTCTTAATCCAATGGACCCATTGGCATAGTTCTCTTCATGTTGACAACCACTTTATTTTTGAAAATAATATTTTTGTCACAATATTTGTTGAAAGATCTCCCTACATTAGCACTACGGAAGGAAGAGTCTTGTGGTAAAACAATTAATTGATCCAACTTCAACAGGTCTTCCACTAATTAAGCACCGAATCCTGCTAAACTCCCAAATAGAATACCCATCAACATAAAACATGGATTGCTGTATAACTAATTGTATACTATATTTTCTGATAACTAAGTGTTCATTCAGATGTACAAATGCAGGTGTGCAGGTCAACAAGGACTTGTAAGTCCAGCTGAACTAAGGACTAGATTCTGAGCTCTTATGGTTAAATAAGATATGCTACCTATCTAAGTTTCTTGGACGGAGAATTTTTCTAATATGATAGGAGATAAAATTTTCATCATACTAAACATCCGCGGAATTTTGCATATGTCTCTTATATTCTGACTGGGAACAAAATTGAATATCGTTTGCTATCAAACTATTCACTTTTGGAGTTTCAATTATCAAAAACCTCCAATCATTGGCTTCTTCATCAGTTGGTGGGGTAGGTTGGAGAACACCTAATATGTAATGCATCTATGCACTTTGAAGAGTTTTGAAATTTGTAAAACCTAGACAAAAAAAGTATTGCATAGCAATTTAAATTTTTGCTCCCGGTTTTGAAAAACCTGTCACACTAACAGTTAAGAAATTTCTCTCGATCCGGCGGGAGTGTTGCCACAAGGCTATAAAAGAGAAGCATATTTTAGGACTGAAATATTTGGCAACAAACAAATAGGGAGATTAACAAAGAGGTTTTCAACATCAAGATCAAATAGGATTTCGTATTTTAGCCTCATTTCTGTCAAGAACTTCTTCAAGTGAATCGTATGCATTAGTCTGTAATAATAATTCTGCATTTCTTGAGTTTTTCCTTGAAATTCTGCATTTTTTTCTTTGTATTACTTGGAAGTCAGGTCTTAATTATGAGATACATAGAAAATCTGTGTACGTTACTTCGACTAGCTAACGCAAACTGAGATTGGACTGGATTGGGCAGAAAGTTCTTTCCAATGCAGAAGAGTGCTCATCAGTGCTAGACATAAGCTGTGGAACAATGGGCATTAGTTTGCTTTTATAATGCGTGGTAAGTTATAGTTGTACATCCCCATTAATGTCGCTGCTAGCCTGTATTTCTCTTTGGTAGGCATCCCTATCCTCTCTGTTAGACCCTGTCATCCTTTGCCAAGTTTTAGATTTTGGGATAGGATTCAGTGCCTGACCATGTTTGAATATTTTTTCAGTGCTACACATAAGCAATGCTTAAAATTCCTTAAGTTTTTGTTAATGGCAATTGTAATCGTTCAAATTTCTAAAACGAATTTTAAAGTAGTTGTGAATAAGTCAACTCCATGAGCTGTAACTTATAAGCAAATCATATATTGACTATAAACCAAAAAAAATTACGACATCACATTGACAATCCAATAAAAAACAAATGACATAGAAATACCAGTCTATTTAATGCAATCGCTAAAATAATTTTTATCTCATGTATTAAGATAGCAATCAGAATTGATTTTAGTACGCCATCGTGTGACAGAAATATTTTACAGAAGGAAATATTTCATTTAATGCTTGTTTTTATGTTCGGCACTTCCCGCGCTGTTTTTCTATACATTCTTGCAATTTAGTGTGAGTTGCATTACAATGCGCAGGTTAGTGATTCTATAAGTTGAAATACTCATTAGAATTTCATGTTTTAAATTGATGTTCATAATGTAATTGATTGCACTGTTTCTTCATGAAGTTGATTTTGTAACACTCTTATTCAGAGTTACTAAGATTGGAACTTTGGTAACTGATATTATGGTTAGCAGTTAGCAGCATAATTAATAATGCATAGTTAAATCACAATTCACACTTTTCACCCGAAAATATATATATATATATATTGGATTCCTTGTACAATATTTTTTCCTTTACAGAATTTAGAAAATGCATATCAATTGTGAATCAAAGAAATGTGCTACCAATTCATTCAAAAATCAAATATAACTTGGATATTTTAAAGTGATATATATATATATGGCGTTATTGCAGAATAGTACCCTCAATAAAAATTAATATTTTTTACATATTTATACGTTATTTTTTATGCTGATTTCAAATATCATAATCATTTTTACCGGAAACTTAAATTATTAATTGAAAATATTCAATTATCTCCATAGTAACAAACGCAATAGCCACGACAAATAGCCTTGGATTACAAATTATTAAGTAAAATTTTAAGGAATTTCTNATATGTATATCAGGTCAATCACGAGTTCCCACGCCTTATTGTGACAGACGTACTCATTGTTAATCACAATTGAATCCCTTTGTTACCTCAACCGAAATTGCTGTTGAATTAAACTTTGATGGTCTCCAACCAAGCAGTAGAACTATTAGAAGACTTTAAAACAAAAGTTAAGACAAGTCAGGACCCAAAATATTACTGTAGACTAACTCCAAAGCCTTATTGGGTCCATGAAAAGGAAAATTGAAGCTTGGGTAGCAGTGAATGGGAGACACACTAAATACTAAAGTTTGTGAACTAATTGTTTTTATTTTATAAATAGCTATTATACTTGCAAATTATTGTCAACTAATATTGAGAAATATATTTTTCAGTTTTCGGGGAAGTGTTTTAGATAAAAAAATTATCAAATTATTAAAAAATATGTGTTTTGAAAAAATGTTCCAAACTTTTGGCCAAGACTATATTTATATATTTGGAAATAAATGTTAAACATTTTGATCGATTTAAATGTGATTTCCATCAGCTGCCATTTTCTGTTCTAAATTTCTACTCTAAGTTTCCCAATTTTAAAAAAATTTGTAATTTATCTCAAGTTTTATATCATCAACATGCATTAAATTGTAAAAATCCACAAAATTCTTTGTCAATATTTTGAAATGCACGATTTATTGACTGCATTACCGAAAATTTGTAAATATTTGAATTAATGCAAACTATTGGATTTTGATCACCGTCGTGCAGAAAGAAATTTTAAACAAATACAAGAATAACCGATTAAAAGGAGAAAAAACTACAGAAATCATTAGCAATTTCTTCTTGAAAATGATTTATTAAAAGAACTGCAGGACTAATCTTATTTCTATAATAATACATGTATTACTGATAAATTTCTGAGAAAACTCGCCTCGGGGATTTCCACTATATAAATAAATTTTTTCATGGTTTTTTATTTACACTATTTTGGTTACATAAAAACATTTGCTTGCCTAACTCTTGCATGCATGTGCCGCCACTGTGTAAATTTCATGCTCATTATTTTAAAGAACATTTTTATACTTTAAAGTTCTTGCATTTCTTGCAAAAAACCAGTTAATACTTGAATTCGTCTTATAAAATTCTTTAAAGATTAGATAAGATCTTTAAAGTTCTTTAAAGTTTTAGCTGTATTGACTTACATGGGAAGCCTTAGTCCTGGCGTACTATAAGGCGGCCATGAACCGAGATAATTCTTAAATTTTGTGGAGGCCGATGAATTAAAATGATGAATTACAAGCCATTCGTTTTATCTCCGAATGTATACAAAAACAAGATTGTAAACGAAAAATATTTGTTGTAAATAGCAAAATCCCGCCATTTTAATATCGTGCTATGACTTTATTTGAAGAGAAATAATTATACACTGCCACGTAAATGCTGTGTTGGGTGTTGCACAAGTGTTTACGCCACAATGAATAACAAAATGGTTATATTTCGCTGTCATTATGATGAGACGTTGAAAAAGCTCTGAATCACTGCTTTACCAAATGCCTTTGAAAAATCCTATGTACAAAATGGAAATGCAAGCTTCATTGGATATAATTAAAACATTTCCAAGAGGAGAAAATGGTATGTTTTTATTTGAAACGAAGTCATACTGTTTATTGAATACATTTTTTACATTTGAGAGTTTTACTAATAATTCGTTAAAAATAAATGTTTAACACAATCTTTGGTGATTGTATTGAAATTACTAATACAGGGTGAGTGACAAACTCTGGATATTTTTCCTAAAACAGTGCAATGGGTTATTGAGAGATTCAATGTTCCAGAATGCTTCACTTTTCTGGAAGAATATCTGGCTTAACAGAATATTGGCAATAATTTTCAAATGTGCATCTGCCATTGCAGGCTCAATTATTGCGAAAAGATAGTAAACTATTTATATTTTCCTTCCCTAAACCAAGGTTGTTATGTTATACAGTTTTCTTAAAAGATTTAGGCCTATTTTTCGGAAAGACATTGTTGTTTTGTTGTTTTCCAATTTTCTAGAAAAACATCCTCTCCAATCCTGCCATGTTACCAACAGCGCCAACCAATGGACTTGCAAGCGTCGCCAAAACTTTTAGTACTACTTCTCTAACTGCAGTGTTCCCAAATGAAGCTCCAAAAACCGTAGAATACCCTAAATAAAAGATGGCTTACTCGTGCGGAGGAACATGTGCCAAAAATGCCAATACATCCGGCGCTGTTTTTGGCCAAACGTTCTTGATATAAACCATTCCTCTCTTCATCTCCAACATAGTTAAATCTCTGCCCTGGTATCGGTGATAAAAATGTTTTGCGGGTATGCCCGAGCCCGGCGGGCAGAACGGAGAGCGGGCACCAGGAATTACTGTGATCGGGCTTGCGAGAGGGCATCGGGCTCTCAAAATAACTGGGCATATGATATGCCCGCTCAAATAAAGTCTGATATAATCAAAAGATAATATGCTGTAATAACGTAAATTTTTTCTGCTTTTAAAAAGGGGTTGATCCAGGATAATGGCTGGCAGTACTAATCCTGAAACTGCATCATCCATTTGTTTCCCCATGCGCTCTTTGTATGAACCTTTGTATTTTTCAATGTTTTCCAGACTTTGACTGAATCGTTGGCGATTGTAGTGTCCTTCTGCAAATGGTCCAACGCATTCAAAATTGATCCAGAACTCTCTTGATGTGCACAACTTCCACGTACCAGTAGTTGTGCATTAGCAATATTCATAAGGGCATCATTTCGAATGTTGTTATGTATGAAATTTAATTCTACTGATTTAGAAGGATTAAGCAACAAATTTTTCTTCAATGAAATTTCAAATATTCGCTCCACATTGTTTATGTATCTTAAATAATCTTCATAACAGCTCTTTGAAGAAATTTTAGCAACAATTCTAGTGTCATCTGAGTATTTGGAAATGTCAATTATGTCCTTATTTTTAATCCTGTGTTAAAGTTCGATATTTCATTCGTTGCAAAAGTAAATAGCGGACCTGATAATGGTCCACCTTGTGGTACCCTAACGCAAACAGGTAGGAGTTCTGATGAGCTTTTCCCATATTTAACATATTGACTCCAGCCATCCATGTAGTTGGCTATCCAGGAGCCTAACAATTTATCATCATAGTAGATTTTATTAAGGAGTTGATTTTGTAATATGGTATTAAAGGCTGAAGAGTAATCTAGTGTAAGAGTCTTGACACATATTGTTTCTTTGCAGTTTTTCATTCCAGCAATCAAATCGACTGTGTGAAGCAGAGCATCCATAGTTGATCTATTTTTTCCATTAGCAAACTGATGTGGATCTAAGAAATTCTCCATCTTATCATTGAAATAGGCCATGACAAAGCAGTCTAAACATCATATATATATATATATATACAGTGTCGTCGAAAAGTATTTGATCACTTCAAATCTTCAAAATATTTTGTGTGTTCCGACATCCGTAAATATTAAAAAAACCTAGACTCTTGAGCAATTAATTTGACAGCATTTTGAACTCCATTAGGGATGTAAAAATTTTATCCAGACTGATAGTTAATTTCTAAACATTGAAATACACATCATAGGTGTAAACCCGTGAAGAAATTGTTGACCCGACCCGACCGATACCGGCGCCAATGGAAACCGGTTGACTGGCATTCCATTTTCCTTAAATCTAATTAAATACATTCACAAATTGTGCACATTATGTATATATATATATATATATATATATATATATATATTAATGAATTAATGAACATCTATATGGACACTTACAATCTGAAATTTATATGAACTCGAAAATACATAAAGCATCAACATCTGAATTTAATATTTTAATGAAACACAAATGCACCAAGATCGCAGAATCAATTTATATGAAGGAAGAGAAACCTAAATTAAATACAAAATGTCATCAAACTCTTTACTTATTTTAGCTAAAATTAATTTAATTAATGATTTGTAAATTTCAATTTTACCACCAAATAATTTTTGTTTTTTGACTGACGATGGCACAGTAAGTTACGAAAGTAATTTCAATTACAATTTTCATTGTTTTTCTTTATTATATATATATATATATATATATATATATATATATATAAGATATATATGTTTAAAATTAAAGAAACAGTTCTAAGACATTTGTACGATTTTGAACAAGATAAAATTTATACTGAAATTAACAGAAATATATACTAGAAATAAAATTGAAATAGCCTCGCTATTCAACCAAATTCAACTTGCCTGATTCGATCATATTTTTATGTATAAAATATATTAAAAACCCAAATAGTGGTATTTATCAATGTTATATTTAAAAACTACATAATTATGTATAAAGTCGACTGTTGATTGTTTGTTATTTTGTATTGCCTCCTTTATTACTACTGTACAAGCGACGCTATGAAGTCATTTTCGAATGATATTTGCAAAGACGTGCTGGTTGAAGTAAGTATTAGATGCAACTTTTTGTAGGCATTTTCTTTAAACAATGATCTACTGATGGATAATTTGCTTGACGTACAATATACATCGTGGATGTTTGGTAAAGCCTATAACCTATCTTTTACTGTTGCATTCACATTAGCGCTTATTTTATAGGGGTTTCACCTGTTTCACAATAAAGTTGCTGAAAAAATGTAAAGACACACTAAAGGAAAGTAAAATTAAGGACTAAATATTTAGGAAAAGTGACAAAGTTCAGATTACAAGTTGGGATACTGTACTTAAATTTAGAAAAAGCAAATTTTCTTAGAGAATGTGCTTTAGAGAAGTCCAATTTTTGCAGTTTTGCTGGATTTCCAACCGGGCGGTCACAAATTTGGACCCGACCCAACCAGCGCCAGTCTGAACTGTGCCGCTCACCCCGGTTGACCCGACCGGTTTACACTTCTGATATACATGCTCTGCTATCGCATATGTACTGTTTCTGGCAAGAAATATTGATAAAAAATATGGTATAATTATATAGCAGCATACAGACATACACACAAAAACTAAAAAAATTGTTTACAGTTAATATTTAATTGAATGTCCCTTATTTTTCAATACCGCTGAAATTATACTGGCCATGCTCTCCACTAGCCGTTCACATACTTCTTTTGATACTTCTGGACACCATATCTTCGTGATCTCAGCACGGACTGCTGACAAGTTCGTGAAACTTCGGCCAGAGAGATTTCTCTTGACGATCATCCAGAGATTTTCGATTGGTCTGGAAGTGTGGACTATTTCTCGACCAATCGAGCAGTTGGATGTTTTTCTGGACAAACCACGCATCAATTAAAATGTAGTTATATTCAGTAGTCGTCGAATGCTTTTGCACGACACTGCATATATATATATACACGTAAGATTACATGAGGCTAAACAGCAGTGGCAGGTCTACAGTCTACCAATTGAAAAAATATCCGTATTTAACCTTCTAGTGCCTGAATAAAAAAATACTTCAAATTTTTTGTTCATATTTCAGAAACCAATCATTTATGACATAAAATATTATCTCAGAAGGTTTTAAAAAAAAATCTTAAAAAACATAAGAAATATATATATATATGTTCCCAAATGAGAACGTTAGGATCTTAAGGTAAAAGCTTAGATTTTTACAAAGTTTATTCTTCGCAATTATTACATATGTG
>CABFPE010001103.1:107996-119816 GCA_900660155.1 Hofstenia miamia | reverse complement strand
GGTTGGCTAGATTCTACAATCACACATATTCTCTGATTGAGGGGACAATTACACTAAATTAGAAAACTAAGTTCAAAGAACTGCAATTTTTCAAAAATCACTAAATCAATGATAGTAAATAGCACAGAATTAATTAAAGAGTGCCAATAATTGAAAAATAAAATAAATAAGGGCCCCAAGTGACTACACACCCCCAATAGCTTTTGGGCTTCTTCAACCATTTCCTTAGCCTGCACATGGTTGCTGAGTTACTTGCATAAGTGTCTCCCACTGAGTGACAGTTTCACTGAGTAGCCTAAAATACTTGAGCTCCTGGTAGCCTAGAACTAATGGGACAGGTCCATTGTAATACATTCAACCTCTGGGTGAAGGTGTGATAGAAATGTTCATACAGAAGGAGGCCTTTGAGGGTGATGAGAAGCATCATTAAGGCGTCAGTGTCAGAGGTGTGTGCGTCTTCAGCACTGATCCTAGTATTCAGGGTAAAAATGGAGAAAAACTTCTTGGAGGGATCCCATATGCATGGCGTGGTCAACAAAGAGTGAACAGTACTTGTTCACCTGCTGTAGTGTCATCTCCTCAGGATCTGTGATGCTGGTGTGTAACATAGTAATTATCTCAATGCGCTTAGTGACATCATAGTATCAGGTGATCGTCTTTATTTGTCCACATAAGATAACCTCCAGCTTGAAAGAAAATTACAATGCAAGGATCGAGGGAGTTGATGGTCCTGTGGATCTTTTCTAGCTGGGTAGAGATGGGCTGCCCTTTCTGAAGGATATCTTTTATCATTAACTTTCCGTCAATATATATGCACTTGGGATTTCTGCCTTTGAACAGTGCATCATGGGTTTCTTTATACTCCTTTGTTTGCATTGCCTTATTAACTTTGGCAGCAGTTGAGACATAATTGATATGGGCAGCAAGATGGGCAGAAACCTTCTTCTTTCTGCAGCGGACTCTCCATGACAGCAGGATCAGCAGCATCATCAGGCACAGAGGTGGAATACAGAGGAGATTGTTTTTCTTGATGTTGTTTTCCAACTGGGCAAAACTCGACTTGCTCTGGAGGGAGGCTGTTCCAATAGTGACAGGATAAATAATCTTGGCATCCTGAATGGATTCCCAGAAAGCACTGTGGAGTCTGTGGCACAGTAAATTTTCAACCTGAGAGGTAGGTAGGCGTAGTTGGGCTGTGGTGCACTCTATGTCCAGGGTGAGTTGTCACCCTGGTGATAGTAGGAGGACCAACTCTTTCTTAGTGAGCATCTTGGTAAGACACCATTTCATAAGACCTAGTACATTGTTGTCATTATTAGGCTCTACGAATCTATTGACAATTGCTGGTTTCTCAGCAAATTCTTCAGGGCAGTGCTCAATAGTTAGGATTTGTTCATTATCAGTAAGCAACCAGGCTGGCATGAGCTTTGGAGAGACTGTGACTCCAGAAAATTTCTCTAGGTTGACAGCCTTGATCAGGGCTTTCATCACTGGTGAGACCTCAATAGCAACGAGGATAAAAGCTCTTTCTCACAGTAAAATTGCTCTGGTGTCTTCATCATTTGTCCCAAAACTGTGATAGGGATGATCTCACCATCCTTAGTTGCTTGCCACTGTGTTTTTGTGAGGTGTCTGTATCCACACTCTGGGTAGTCAAGGCATTCCAGGTTAAACAGAATCTCAGTGTGTGACTGGACATCATAATGACTAACAAGCTCATTGAATTGCTTTGTAGACCCATACTCATGATGCATAAGCTGGCTGGTGCACAGGTGTGCATATTCTGAGTTGAGAGAAGGAAATTTAGTCTCTGCAGTGGCTCCCCACATATATTTCTTGTCCAAAAAGATTTTTAAGTCAGGAAAGACGACTCCTAAATGGTTTACAATCATTTGCAGCAGGAGGCAACCAAGGGGTCTGCTGGATCTGATGAGGCAAGCATAAAACTTCTCAAAACGTTCCATCGCTTTCTTAGACTTCCCTGGAGAGGCAGGTAACAAACAGGAGTGGAGCAGCCAGTTTTTCACTTTCCAGGCAGTGGGACTGATAGCGACTTTGTGAGGACACTGCTTTGTGAGTTTCTCTTGGGTGAGCTTATCCAAAGGTAGCTGAAGGTGAAAATTGACAGTGAGAAAAGCAGCTAGAACACACATAGCTCCACGTGATTGGATTGCCAGCACAAATTTCTCAGAGAACAACTTCTCAGAAAAGTTTTGGTTGTCTTGTGTATTGCGCAACTCGGCTAAAATTCTCTCTACAGATCAGTGTTACTGTGAATTCGGGCTTTGAGTGTTGATTGTAGGCCACTCTGTTTCCAGACTATGATCTGCTTTTAAGTTTGCCGCCACTTCATTGATTTCCTGCAGGGTGGCTGCACTCTGCAAGAAGGCAAAACTGATGTGGAGATTGGATATGGTGGAGAGGCCAGGTGAGCTGATGTTAATTGACTCTAAGGACTGAGCCTGAAGACATGCGTCAATGATTAGATGAGTGTTGACCACAAGATGGTGAGTTGGGATCTTTTTACACAAGAGCAGATCTGTATAAATGATCTTTGTGGGCGAAATTATGTGAGTGTTGTACATACTTGTGGGCCTGTAGGAGCTGCTATATCAGATTGTTAAGTTTTCCATGCAGAAGTTTAAACTCACGACTTTGCTCAGAATGGCGTCTTGGTACTCTTCTTTTAAGAACATAACTAAACGTATCTTCTCCACATTAGTGAGTTGATAGGCAATTTCAATCTTTTTCATTATCTTTGGGTGAGTTACCTTGTTGACACAGAAGAAGTAAACAATTAATAGGTTGTCAATGTCAATGTTTGACACATTCAAATTTCTTAATTTTCTCTTTTCTTTTCAAAACTTGCCACAAGTGGGACAGGTTGAAGTCTTTGTAAAACCTGGTGTGGAAAGTACTTTGCCAATAGGGTTGCGCCATGTTGGCTAACCTTTTGGAATCATAACAAATAATAGCATTGATCTTGGGCCTGCACTCTGCGTCAATGATGAAAGGGATAACATTGATGGAACAATTTAGATCTTTGGTGTTGAAGGTCCATCATTACCTATTTCTGGTTTCTTCTGATAGATTTTCTCGAACTAAATGATCTGCTTTCTGAGTAGCTATGAAGTACAGATGCAGGATCTCATCGCCAACCTTAAATGTCTTAGCTTTATGTTCCTATGCTTTTTGGGATCTAAGGCTAGTTGAATCACAGGAGGAAGGACCGGGACTAGGAGGGAGTTTCAGGTCAACACGGGACGGGGTTATGTTAGTCAATTGGGCAAAAGGCACTCTAAGCTCCTCAGAGTCCCACACAGAGAGTTGCCTCTGAGTGTAGTCATCCAAGGTCTGCTCCCACTCAGAGAGTTGTCTCTGAGCATAGTTGCAGGAAGTCTGCTCCTGAGGAGAGAGTTGTCTCTGCTCATAGTGGTGGCTGCTGCTAGTGGAGTCCTCTGCTGGGTGCTCTCACTTTCGTGAGGTGCTCTTTTCTACTCGTTTAGCTGTTGTTGATCAATTTGTCTCATCTTGCGGGTTCATTCATTGTTGCACATGGTGTCTGGCTGGTGGTTGATTTTCTGATCTCTTCGTGGTTACTAAATAAAGAGATAAGATTAAGGTCCCATTCCTGGGTATTTAAGTGATCTAAATATCTCTGATTTTTAGCTTTTCATTTAGGCAAAATATGAGTAGCTATAGTGTTGCTACTACTACCAAGGTGTAAGATCGTCTTCCTCACATTTGGTGAGGTTATCATAATATTCAATCTCATTTACACTTTCATCAATGAGGGAAAACTCATTATTATTGTCAATGACTGCATTATGTATATCTTTTATAGTGGGCAACTTTAGTGTTATTTAGTAAGTACCAGTGTTATAGTAAAAGGTCCTTGCCAATAAGTGGCAAGTTTTTCTACTTGATTGGCGTCAGTAACCTGACAAGGAAAATAAGCGAATACAGAATCTCCTTGTTTATGTGGTTCACCATACAATTTCTGATCAAAGTTCCTTTTCTAGTGAATAACAGACTGGTTGGTATTCTGGCAGATAGAAAGGTTCACAAAATTCTCCAAAGTAGGTTTGTTGTAGTCTGGAAACATGATGGATAGTGGCGTGCTTGCTTTGCAGCCAAACATGGCCTTGAAAGGGTTCACTTTGGTGGTAGAGTGAACAGCAGTGTTGTCGAAGAACTCTACTGCCTCTATCACTCATCTCCAATTTCTACCTGCAGCATGGGATAAGGCTACACTAATCAACTTAATGACAGTATGATTTAGTCACTCAACCACGCCATTTGACTGCAGGTGGTACACAGTCATAAAGTCTTGCACAATTTCTAGTTCCTTCATAAGCATGGACATCAGGTTGTTCTCAAATTGAGGACTGCGGTCAGAAACCAATCTTTCCATAGGTTTGAGTTTGAAAGTCCATTCTTTCACAATCTTTTCTCCAATGGCTTTGGCTGTAGTGTTGTTGAGTGGAATAAGTCTCGCATATTTTGTAAAATGGTCTATCAAGAACAAAAGATACTGAAATCCTTCTTCATCTCTCGACAATTTCTTTATGTCCATATGGACTACTTCGTTGGCTCTTTTGTCCATATGGTCTTCTTCATTGTTGACCCGACTATGGAGCTCAGTTCTCTGTTCCAGGAAATGCCTGGCTCCCTGAAGCAGGAATGCTTCACACTTATCTATGACATCTTGAATGGTAGTTCTTATACCTATTGTAACATATCAAGCGTTAAAATTTGCTTGGTCTGGATAATTCTGAGATGACTGCTGTAGAATCATGCCAACTCATCGTAAGAGTGTGATTCAGAGAAAGCTATTACTTTTCTTAGATTATTCACTAATCAGAGTTGACACTTTTCCGTTTTCTCTCTCTTGTAATAAGTGTGTGGTTTATTAAACTAATTTAATATGCTAGAGCCTTTGTAGCTACTTAATTAACTCAACTTATTTAGGTAAAGTAGAGAGTTTGGAAGACAGGATCGACACTCAAGAGTAAACATGCATTTCCAGGAACACATCCGCCAGCAGCATCTTACCAATGGAACTGCCAATGTGAGATAGAGAACAACCACAGAATGGTAATGTGAATAGCGAACTCAGTGTAATGGGAGTGGCAACTACTTAAGAATTTAGTGCATTGATTGTTTTTGTTATTACGAACTAATGCAATAAATGAAGCTGTGCAACCTTGCTGCTGAAATAGCTTATTATAAGGCCCTACATGTAATACCCCTACATATAAATATATATCTAATAGCCCTTGATACATGTAAACAATCAATGCCGTCAGCGAGAAACGATAACTATAAGTCGGTCAAAGGTTTACTGTATAAAACATTGAGCAACATGTAATGACTATCAAATAAACTATTGTAGAATCATGCCAACTCGCTGTGATGGCCATACTTAGAGAAAACTATTACTTTTCTTAGGTTAAACATAATGCAAGGTTGTTACTAATTTCTCTCCTTTGGTAAAATAATTGACATGTAAAACCTACAGGCTGAGATAACACTATCGGACAAGCAATGACAATTAGGAAAGCTATAACGGTAAAAAACTCCTATACCTATCCATAACCTAAGAGCACACCAGGTAACTACAGCTGTCGCCCTACCCGGAAAGGATTAGCTATTAGGAGGCTGCTCCAGCATACCTTTAACAAGATGTGGGAACCTCCATACAATTACCCTAGCTCATAGACGTTTAGCTTTCCATCAGAATATATAAAATAACCTGACAAAAGAAAATGAATCCAAAGTAGATTTGCTCATCATTGATTACATCCTGTTCAATATATTTATAGCACTTGGTAATAAACAACTAAATACTCGACTAGTACCTGTTAATCTTTCTTGTTTACGGTTTTTCCCTCGCTTAATATTTCTGCTAGATTATGCAACATCAGCGTTAATTTGACTACGCTGTTTGACCATCTTTTGTTTTGTCAAATACTGTTGAGTATAATTTTAGATATAATTGCACAAAACATTTACAAAGTGAAAATAATCAATCCTATCATGATTTACATTTTAATCATTATAATCAATAATAATTTTAGTCTTTGTTTCCGTCATCTTTTTCTCTCATCTTGACCAATCATGATAGTCTTGATTGATTATGGCACACTCCCCCTCCAGCGTAGCTAATTAAGGATGACCACTCTTTCTCCATGTACCATCTCAGCTGCCTTCTTGATTATCTTACTAGCTTCTTTCATCTCCCAAGTAACATTTTTGTAAGCCTCATCTTTAGTGATTTTTAGCACTACATCTTTTTCTGTCGTTAACATTTTCTTGTGTCTTAGGAACGACGGGTTCTTTAGAGATTTTGCTATTGTTCACATACTACGGAGTTCCTTTAATTTTTCATTGAATATTTCGTAATGTTTTCTTTAGAGTTTCATACCCTTTATGGCTATCATCAACGTCATTATCACGTCTATTCTACTAGTGGGGGCCAAATTAGGGTTGATCGTAGTGTTTGGGTAGAAAAATTCGTAAGTTGATCTCAACGATTTAGATATTGACGCCTCATCATAGAACGCACTAATATTCTCTAAGACTTCTTCTTCAGTAATATTCTCCAGTTCATTCTTTCCTAATCTTACCATGGTAATGATTTCGACTCTTCTCATTACGTCGTAGTATCGATATTGCGAGCTCCAAAGTTCTCCCCACACAATGTCGTTAATCCCTGAGAATAATATTACGGTTTGTGTAGATCTTTTTTCGATTTCTGCACGGACTTTCTTAATCTGTCTACATATCGGTTCTCCTTCTTTGTAGAGATCATAAGGTGTTACTTGTCCTTCTATAAAAACTCTTTCTTTATTATCATTTTTCACTAAGATGTCTTTCGACTTTTTGTAACGTTCATCGTTAACGATTCTTTCGGCTGCTTGTCTACTGTTGACGTACGTGTTTTCTTCATGCCACATGGCTTTGATCGCTTTCTTATCTTTTAGTCGCCAAGTTGGTAGCAACATCGGTATAAAGATTGTCGGTGGTGGCGTACATTTTAATATTGTTGTCATCGTTTTTTCCTCAATAGCTTCATATGTGCCTTGCATCTCAGCCGTTGTGGCCATGCCAAATGTTGCAGGATAATTGTTTTTAGACTTTTTGATGTTCTCCCAGAAAGTATCCGTTAGACCGTTTTTCATCAAGTTCTGTGCAATTTCAGGCTTTATTACTATTTTCGAAGTAATACATTCTATATCCACTGCAATTTGATTTTGTGGTTCTAGTAATTCATCGATCTCCTGCCTAGTGAACGCTTTGGTACACAGCACTTTAATTAATGATTTGGTCTCTCGTTCATACACTTCACCAAAGATTCTTTGTACTATATTATTCTTCCGTTCTCGTCGCACCGTAATTTCTACTAGTAGTCTTTCATCATCTGTATCAACCCATGATAGCTCACTAGGTTCTTGTTCACCCCATTTCTCTAGATTGACTTTATCAATTACTCGTTGTGTGTTTGGTGTTAATGCTATGTCGGTTGATTGTAAGAGCTTCTCTTCTAGCAGAATTTCTTCCTTGCTTTTGCTTACCATCTCAATAATTTCAATAGGACAATTTTTTCCTTCTTTGCGCATGGTTTCTGAACGTTTAATAATTTTGGTGTAGGCACACTGAGGATAGTTTTTCAGATATTTTCTTATCTCCTTTGTTATTACCTCGTGAATTTTCTTTTCTTCCACCATTTTTATCGTTTGTAACGTTTCCGCATGCTCCCTTCTGATCAAATTTCGAGTTGTTAGCCATGGTTGAAATTTAAGTGCTCTAAGTTTTGTATTAGAAGTGGCACCCCACATGTACTTCTTTGTTTCATCGGTTAGAATTTCGATCTCACTTGGACAGATACCTGTTTTGTTCGCTAGCTCGATTATACTAGGTCTTCCCAGTGTGTGTTGTTGTACCAACAATCTTGTGAAATGTTTTTCGAACCTCTGCTGTACTTTCTTCGTGGGGGACAGCGGTAATATTTCTACATTCTGTAGTAGCCATTGCTTAATGTTTGTAGGGATCGGTGCCACGGCGATTTCAAATTTTTTCTGTCGCGCTATCTGTCGCCGCTCCTTTCTCATCATCGGCAGTACCAGCTTATCGTTGTATGTTAATGCAATTGCTAGTACCCAAATAGCTGTTCTTGCTCTGATCTCTGGCGCATTGATTTCTTCAAACATTTGAGTTTTAAAGTTTCTTTTGGCCTCCATTTCGTAAGCTCTCCTAATTTCGTATAATATGGCTTCCGTGCTTTTATGATACTTCTTGGTTGGCGATCTTATATCTATCCTCGGCCACTCTTCATGCGTAGGCTTTTCTGCTTTAATTTCGGACCATACTGTCGCTATTTTTTCCAAATGCTCAGGTGTTTGATTCATACTGCACTTCAAGAATACATTTCCAATTTCTTCCAAATTTTCGGTTGTTCCCAGCAATTCCATAGTGCGTGTTTGGTAGTACATGTCTATTGCAATTTTAGGTTCTACCATAATTCTCTCTGCCGGTGCTATTTCGTTAATTTGTAAGTCCACTTTTATCAGTTCCGATATTTTCATTGTACCGCTATCCAACGTAAACAAATTATCTAACTTAATCTCCATTTCTTTTATACATTTCGGCAAATCTTCTGATTTCTGTGTTACGACTATTATTACCCTCGTCTTGTGTTTTTTAGCTATCTTGAGAGTGTCCTCTATGTTAGTTTGCAGCCTTTTTGACGCTATTTCAGTATCTTTCACAAAATAGACTATCGTGAGATGCTTCTTATCGAGGTTTACTTGTTCACATTCAGTTATGATCTTATCTTTGTTTTTGGTTAGCTTTTGTACGTCCTTCATCGTGAACTGTTCATCGAATGTAATGTGGACAGTGCTTTTGAAGTATGGTCTGTTAAATTGTTCTTTCATGTCCCCTGTGTAAGCTATTATCGTATTACAAGTTGGACGATTCTTCTTATCGATGACTATTGGAATTGCGTAACTCTCGTTTTCTTTGGTGGAAGTGCTATTTCTTATCAACCTTTTCGTTTCTGGCGACAGATTATCATATGCATTGTATCTCATCTTTCTATTTGCTATAAAATAGGGATGTATTCGATCTCTTCCTATTTTGGTCATGCGGCTCTCTCTCTCTTCCGATCGCGACGATTTCGTTGTTGTTGACGTTTGCCTGTATGAAAATATTCCTGAGCTTGTTGTCGTGGGGATTGAGCTCGTTGACGGTATTTGCGAAGTATCCATATCTGAGTCATCACTTATAGGTTGTATATCCCAACTTTCCTCGCCGCCCTTTAATTGGCTTTGAGTACTTGTTGATGCTATTTCCTCTTTGCCCTTTAATTGGCATCGAGTACTACTGGATGTTGAAGGGGAGTGTGCATAATTCGGTGTTTCCAACCTCACGCCCTTTAATTGGCGATCAGTATCTTGTAGATGGCCCTCATTTGCCCACCTGCCCATTAATTGACATTTGGTAGAGGGTGACTTTTCTTGTATTGTCTCCATCCTCATACCCTTTATTCGGTAATCAGATTGAGGAGACCTTCTCCGTATTCTTCATCTCTTATTGCTGGGTGTCATCTGCTCCGTCGTCATACCCTTTTATTGGTAATCGGACTGCGGAGCTCTTCTTCTTACTCTTTGTCGTTTATTGCTAGGTGAATTCTCCCTCATCATGCCCTTTATTTGGCAATCAGATTGCGGATATCTACTTTTGTTAGTTGAGCTCATTGATATTTCCACTGTCCTCACGTCCTTTATCTGACAATCAGTCTGCGGGGTTCTCCTTCTTCTCACCCTCCTCGATTTCATCGGTGATCGTTCCGTTCGTTTCATGTTTCCTAAATTCAGTTACTAAATTAATATCCCATATTTCTGGGTCATATTTCAATTTATTTTTCGCTGCCCTCTGGGGCATTACTCTTCTTTCGACTTCGGGCTCCCCCTTCTCGGGTCTGTAATCGTCTTGAAATTCTTCTTCATGCACACTATCCAAATCGTCCATCTCAGCATATGTACCATCGTCAACCTGTACAATTTTAAACTCCGCATTTTTATCAAGAGTTACTTGTTCTATATTTACTGTTGCACGTTTTAAATTTTGAAAATGTAGTATTCGTCCGTCATGCAATTTATAATTATTATTGGGTAGTACTTGTGTAACTGTGAACGGCCCTGACCACTGTGTTTTAAGTTTTCTCACTTGATTCACGTCTTGTGTTCTCATTAAAGTGTACACGTAAACCTTGTCCCCTACCCTGTGTGGTTCACCATATATCTTTTTATTATAGTTTCTTTCTTGTCTTATTGCCGATTTCCTTGTATTATGGCACATGGCTTTGTGGATTCCAGTTATCTGATCTTTTAATTTTCTTATACATTCATTATCTGGCTTTTCGGAATATGTGTGATATTGCATTGATATCGGCGTTGCCGCCTCTCTACCATACATAGCCTTATATGGCGTCATCCCTGTTGTTGAATGTACTGATGTATTATAAAAGTATTCGACTATTTCCAATATTTCTCTCCAATCTCTTCCTCCAACTCTTGAAGTTAACACTCTTATCAGTTTTATCATCGTTCTATTCAATCTTTCCACTGCTCCATTCGCTTGTGGATGATATGCGGTTGTCTTCTCTGTTAGTATCTCCATCAGTTTAGTCATTTCTTCAAACAGTTTACTCTCAAATTGAACGCCCCTATCTGATATTATTATTTCCATTGGTCCGAATTTTCAGATCCATTCCTTCATGATTTTATCCGCTACTACTTTCACAGTTGTCGAGTCTAACGGTATCATTCGAGCGTATTTTGTAAAGTTATCAACTAATACCAATATGTACTGGTAACCCTCATCATCTTGAGACAATTTTTCCAAGTCCACATGAACAATCTTGTTGGGTGCTGTTGCTATAATTTTCTCAAGCAGAGCAATTTGTACCAGGAAATGACTCTTATTATTTATCAGACATGTATTACATTTGTTAATAACATCTTCCACTGTCCTTCGAATGCTTGTAGTTATAAATCGAGCGTTAAAGGTGTTTTCCGTTTGTATTATACCCAAATGTCCATTTTCGTGTATCTTCCGAACTAATTCCCTTTTGTAATATTCAGGGATCGCTATTCTTAGCGTCTTTCCTTCTATATACAAAAGTCCATTTCTATTTAATTTCCACTTATATCGCTGAAAATAACTCTTAGCTTCTCTTCCCAGTGGCCAGTCATCATTGTTCATTTTGTCTCTTATATCTTTAAGTATCAAATCACTTTTTTGTTTCTCAATTATATCTTTTTCGGATATCTCTTCCTTAATTGTTATTGGCATTATTGCATTCCCTTTCTTATCCGTATTGATTTCGGGTAGTTCGACATATTCAATATGTGACATAAACTGAAACTTTTTCTTTTCACCATCCACCTTTTCCATATCTCTTTGATATTCAGGTAGTGCCGTCATCAGTACTTCCAATATTTTTCCTTTTGTATCAATGTAATCTCCTGAGGCATTGAGTAATCTGCTCTTTTCATTTTCCAACCTTTTATTATCAATTCCTATCTTTGCCGCACATTCATCGGTAATAATGGATATAACCGCTCCCGTATCTATAGTTGCTTTAACCATCACTCTATTTATTACAACCGTAATTGTATTAGTCTTAATCAGGTCTGTTACAATCAACACAGGCGCAAGTTTTACTGGAGGTGGCGCTCCCTCTAATTTAAAGTATCTTCTTTTATTCCTTCTTCTTGTTCCAACTCGTCTTCATCCTCCAATAAGTCAGTC
>CABFPE010001103.1:56806-103803 GCA_900660155.1 Hofstenia miamia | reverse complement strand
TAACTTAAGTGCGGTTTCGTGACTGGCACAAGGACCCTGAGAATCGATATCGTGATGGAATCCAGCCACTACTAGACACAAATTTTCTAGCTGTACATTTTATTAAATAATCAAACCAGATAAAGTAGAAATGAAAATTAAATAAACTCCGAAGAATTTATTGTTCATCAAAATTATGGTTGAATCAAAGCTATTTATAAAATTTCTACAAAAGTACCTGCTGATTTTAAATTTCAAATGATTTGTCTGCCAATATGGCTGTTCATACGTAAGCATTAGTTCGCTCAATTTAATTTGTCAATTGTTTCTTGATCGGCTAACAAGTTTTCTTATTTTGAACAATATTAAATCTTAGTTGCATTTTACAAAAAAAAACTAAGTTTTTACAATTAATTTCAATCAATAATAATCATTCGACGTTGTTCAGCTTAGTTGCTTTTTGGATGATGCTACAATACAACTTGTACTAATGCATAAAGGCCTTAGCAACTTTTACCTCTTTTGGTAGTTTCCACCTCAGAAGAATCATAGTGTAGAATCATGGGGTGTGTCTAACAGGTCAAGTGGTACAATGTTGCAAAGAATTGCCATCACCAAGAGCAGCCCATGCTCTAACAAAACAAATGAAGATTGGTAGTTTGCCAATTTCACTGTAGAAAAAAGAGCCAATACCATTTCCAAGAAGGCATTCAGCTAGTGACCAATTTACACAGCATCTTGCTGAAGCCAAATCATTAGAATCCATCCTTACCATCCAAGGTGCTAATAGTGTGTCTCAAGTTTTAAATTCTAGCTCAAGAAAACAAATTTAGCCCAATGTTTGTTATCTCAGCTTATGTAATAAAGATATTAAATAATGTGTAATTACCATGTATTCACATATGCCAACAGCATGATATATTTGCATAGTGTGATGTTATGTGCATGTACAATCAATAGAATTAGTAGTTCTTTTATTCCCTATGCCTATACATAGCCTAAAGCAACCACAATATGGGCTCACATCTGTCAAGGAGTGAGTTATTGCCCCAGGTACAGTGGAGTTCCTCCCACATTATCACCAGATCTTACAGATTCATCATTATTATATTCGTACAAAACCTAAAAGTGTTAGAAGTATAATAAGGAAAAATAAAGAAAATGTTATCCAGTGAGAACGAAATTTATTTGACAATTGATAACAGTAAGTTCCCTATTTTATACAGAAAAAAGGTAAATATTTACCATTTTACAAAAATTCACTTGTTTCCCTTGCAAATTAAACAAGCAATCATGTAATGTAATCTGAATCATATGTGGTCAAATTAAGAAAAAATAAGAAGAAACTAAGACTGAATATTAAAATAAAATATTAATTGTAAAAACATATGATTATGATTAATTAATTATTTGTAAATTTATAGTGCAGTAATTTTTGATATTAATTTATTTGGCAAAAAGGCACTAGACCTAAATCGCAACTGCTAATTAAGGCAGAAGTGTGTCATCAGCAGACAAACGAAAATTAAAGCGTTTGAAATTGTCAACAACTGGAATTAGCAGGTACTAGTCAAATATTTGATTGTTTGTTAACTTTTTCACTATAAAAATTGTGTAATTGATCATTTTGGTGATGAATTGAATTTACTGGATTTACTTTACGTTTTTGTATCAGGTTATTTTATTTAATGCAATGGAAAGCTAAACGTTCGAGCTCTTGGGTATTCTAGACAGTGGTTCACGACTCCAGTTAACAGGTGCATCATGTATAGCTGGTGCTTACCTGAGATGCTCATAGGATTAGGGGTTTTTACTCGTATTAGCTTTCCTATTGTTTGTTGTTCATACTACGATATTCATTACATTATGCTATTACATCTAGCCCTATTAGGAAATTGCAAGATCTGTTTGTGTTATCTTGTATAGAATTTATTACATATGATTACTAGTGGACTGACGGACTATCAATTCATCCCTTTTGTCATGACCGTATTGATTGTTCACATGTACTCTAGGTTGGCATGTAATTATTTATATGTAAGGTTATTATATGTAAGAACTCATAACAAGCTAATGCATCCCGGTTGCGAGATTCCCTTAATAGACAACTTTGTTAATAACAAGAACAATCAATACATTAAATTAATAAGGTATCACACATTATCACTCTCGTACTCATGCACACTATTTCATTACACTGAGTCATCTGAATTGTGGTTGGTGTCTCTATCGATGTTTCAGTATCGCATGGAAATACTCATTGTAGCGTAATTCTTCAATTCCTCTTTTGTGCTTTGTTGCAGGTCGGGTAAGTGTACCCTGTACTTTGTACCCTCTGTCTCGTGTCTTGGATCTAAAACAATAGTTGTTAGTTTCGTATCAATACTAGTTGATGAGATAATAGTTTAATCAGTTAACAGCTAAACAATAGAACTGAAAGAAGAGAGATGGAGATTGGAGTCTGTCACCTACCGTACTATCTAAGGAGGAACCAATTGTCACAGCAGCTCCTAAATTAAGCTAAGACTTACTAGTATGAAGGTTGGCGAGATTCTACATGGCGACCATGACAGGCGCCCAACAGTGCAAAGGAAGATTCAGGTTAAGATAGTTGTTTCTTCTTGAATCACCTGAATTGGAGGAAAACCGAAAAGGATTGGAAAATTGGAATTAGTGGAAAGGAAACTATTAGCGATACCTGGAAAAGGAAAAGAGAAAATGAACACTTGATACCTTACCAGAGCATCTAACAGAAGAAGTGACCAACCAGAAGAATACTCAAAGTGAAAAGAAGAAAAAATGGTTCACTCGAAGGAAAAGACTAAAACTAAAGCCAGAACCCAGAAAACTCCTCAGATGAGGAACACACCCGAAAACCCAGACGTAAATGTGTCCCTAGCTGAAAGCAAACAATCCCCAATGGAACAAATACTGCAACCAGCAGAATTAACTAATGATCTCACGACAATTCAATTGATGGAAGTCATTGAAAATAACATGAAGGAAAGACAACAGTTGACAAAACAGATTGAAAAATTAATAGAAAGAGTGAGAGAAGTTGAAATGAAACACGCTGAGAAAGAAAGGCTGATNAGTCAGCAAAGGCAGAAAACTCCAATCATAACAAGTGCAGACTGGATCCCTGAATCGAAACCGAACCGGACTGCCACTACAACACTAGTTTAAATATGACAAACAATAAAAGCAAAAGAGGAAGCGCGAAGAAGGCGATACCAAAAACCACTACCCCTATGACGACACGATCGTCATCTTACCCAAGAAACTCGGAAGCCACACAGACTCCAGAGTCAACAAGAAATGAATCTTCTTCCGAACCAGGAACCCCAGAAATAATGGAGATTCTGAGAAAAAACAATGAAACAGAAACACTCCTACGAGAGGAAATCGGTCTTCTAACGAAAAGAATACAGGATAACGATATACAGGCTGCGGAGATACTACAACTCAAAGGCCAAATAACTCGATTTGAGACAGATAAGGATGGAAAATCAACACACGCACAAAATGAGCTGATGGAAATACAAATCAGGCGACTGGTCGAGGAGCAAGACTTGAGACAGGAAGAGATAGCCCAACTAAAAGATAGAGTGAGGTTACTACAGCTCAACAAAGATGAACAGGAAAACATGCAATCTCATAACTTCCAATTTGTAAGTAGGAAAGAAAGGGATCTACGAACTTCACCAACCCAAGACAATACATCAGAGGACTCATCTGAAGATGAAAACGAAATGGAAAAGAAAAAATTTGTTGAGGAAATTAAAGAAGCCATAACTGCGCAGTTACGGAAAGAGGAAGCAACGACGAGAAATATGAAACCGAAATATAACAATGCAATATTGAACCAGGAGGTGGGAAACGACATGATCCCCTGCAAGGCTATAATCCAACGTTCGGAGAATGGCTCCAGATGTTCGAGCTCACAATGGCAGAGAGAAAAGTGAGCCAACATTCAGCAGCGGCAAGATTTCCTTTATACTTGACAGGAGCGGCAGCGCAGCACTATCTGCTATTAGATCCTGAAACAAAAATGGATTATAAACTATTAATCGGTGATTTTATAGAATATTACGGAAACGAAAGTTTTAAGAATCAATATCGGATAATCTTAAACGGAACGAAGATGAAAAAAACAGATGATATCCGAAATTATATACAACAAGTCGAAAGACTAGTAACACTCAGTTCAAGGGAGAATCAATACTCCAAGTACGACCTTTTTTCGCACATCTGCAAGGGGATGCCTGATAACATAAGAGCACAGTTCGAGATCAAGTGCGACGTAGACGACAAATTGGAAAGAATGATTAGGAAGGCAGTGGATATACAAGCAACAATCGAAAACAACGCAAGGATAAACGAGAAGGCAGCCTGGCACAGAGAAGCGCCGAGCTGGAGGAACAACCTCAAGCCGAAGAATACGACTAAAACATATGAAGCTGACAAACAAGAGAAGACCATAAAAATAAAGACTAGAGACGGAAAAACGAAGAAGGTTCGTGAGAAAGACATCAAATGTTACAACTGCGGAAAAAAGGGGCACAGGAAAGATGAGTGCCACAAGCAGATAAACATGATCGGAGAAGAACAGGGGTACTTCGAAGAGGAAGATCTGATAGAATCGGAAGGAGAAATAAATGAAGAACCCCAAACGGAAGAGGAATCGGAAAACTAAGTGGAGCGCCGACTCCTGAAAACCGCGCAGCAGTAATGATCATGGCGAATATGGACACAGTAAACACAATGACAATATCAGTTAACGGGATTATGATAAAAGCGACTATTGATACGGGAGCGGCAACTTCGATAATCACAGATGACTGCGCAACTAAGTTAGGATTTCTCAGAGAAGACCTCACCAAGTGTAACAAGAGGCTTATCAATGCATCTGGCGAATATATCGATACTAAAGGAGTATTGGAAGCGGTGCAGTTAAGAGTGGCCAACACCACGTTTGAGCAATCACTAGTGGTAGTAGACACACATAACAACATGCTACCATACGAGATCATTCTGGGAGATGACTTCCTTGTTAAAAACAAATGTGTTATCAACTACGCAGACAGAACGATAAAAGTCAAAGAGGAAGAAATCGAGATTGAAGAAGAACAGGGCGGAGAGAGAAAGATAACGTTTGAACTACAGGAAGACATACATCTGCAACCGCACCAATGGAGAATGTACGAGATTGAAACGGAGGAGGCGATCACAGCTGACGTGATGATTTATGAAAATAAAGGAATAAACACTAAAAGAGTGTCAATGCCGTCAAGCATATGCGCAGTAAAAAACGGAAAAGGCAAGATCCCAATTCTTTAGCCAAAAATTACGAACAAGCAAAGAGAACTACGGATCCACCAAAGTAGAGATGCTAGCACTAGTTGAAAGCATCAGGAAATTCAGACACTTCTTGATTGGAAAAGAGTTCCGAGTACGCACCGACAACAGCGGCCTCGCGTGGTTAAAGAAATTCTCAGGAGACAAATCAGGCATTGTATCTCGATGGATAGAATATCTAAACGAATTTACATTTACAATAGAACATCGGAAGGGTACCCTACACAGCAATGCAGACTTCTGGACATCATTACCAGAATATCAGAGGGACGCAGAAAAGATAGATGGAGAGAAGCAGCAATTTCAGTTCCTACCACACAATCAATACGACGAACTGCCAGAAATCAATGTAGATAAGAAGGGCCAGACGGTGTTACCTATTATAATAAAAGAAGAAATCTCTGAGAAGGAAATCATAGAAAAACAACAGGACGATGTGATTCTTAATGAGATACTAAGGAAGCTAAAAGAACCCCAGACGACACTGTCAAAACTAACAGCGAGCTACTTCGAGCGTTACAAATGGAAAACAAACCGAAATGGACTACTGTACGTTGAGGGACAAAATAACCGAATCGCAATCCCAGAATACTTTAAAAGAGACCTAATACGGCGGATACACGAAAAAGGTCACCTAGGGATAATACAAACGGAGAAAACATTTAACGGACGATTTATAACAACGGCAGTCAGAAAGGTAATTGAAGACATCATCAATAAATGTACCACGTGTCTACTGCACAATAGTCAACGATTCCCGATACAGAGAGCACCTCTAGAGAAGATAATCGCCACACAACCGAATGAAATAGTCCACATTGACCTGGAACAACTCTCAAAAGATAGCGAGGGGTATCAATTCCTATTGGTAATGGTGGACAATTTTACAAAATACGCAAGAATGATCCCAATGAAGAACACAACTGCAGAAACTACAGCAGAAATAGTAATAAAGGAATGGATATTGCGTCTCGGACCAATGGAAACGATCATATCGGATAAAGGACCAAATTTGAGAGTGGCCTATTCCAGGAAATGGCCAAAATGCTGGAAATAGTGAGCGAGAGAACCACAGCATACCACCCACAGGCGAACGGCGCAGTGGAGAGACTAAATAGAACTCTGATAAAATTAATAAGAGTAACAACAACAAGGATCGGTGGAAATAAATGGAGGGAAGTAATCGAAATGATAGAATATTTTTATAATACGTCCGTACACTCGACAACAGGGATCACCCCATTCAAAGCAATGTTTGGTCGAGAAGCAGCAACACCCTTATCAATGCAATACACCGATTACAGCAAAACTTTGAACAATGATTATGTAAATCAATTACGTAAGCAAATCGCAGCAATCCATGAAACAATATGCCACAACACGAAGAAGTCGGCAGTGAGACAGCAGCGAAACTATAATAAAAAAATATACGGGCATGCGCACAAAGTAGGCGACAAAGTCTACGCATTTGCACCAATGAAACTAACAGATACGAACCAGGTCCGTAAATTAAAAACAGTTTGGTCTGGACCACATACAATAACGCAGGAACTACCGAATAATGAGTATATGCTAGATAACGGTAGATTATTGCACTTTCAAAACTTAAAACGAGCAACGGTAGATATCGAAGAAACGAAGATAGACGAAAGTGCTGAGTTCAAATTAAGCCGAATAAACGGCAAAGAGGTTATGTACGATATGTGTGATTTAGATAGCCTACCAGAGGAAGAATTCGAGGAGGAATTCACAGCGGACATCAGAGATGAACAATTGGAGAGGAGAGTGCAACCCCAGAGGGCTGCAAGAAATAGAACTATATATAACCCTGAAATATGGGATATAGATATAATAACTGCATTTAGGAAATTAGAGAAGGATGCATCAACCTCTCAAGAAGCGGGTGAAGCGCAACAAACCAACCGAAGGAGTCCCGACCACCAACACGAGGAGGCGAGTGCGGAGAAGTTCTCAAACCGGATGTCGATTCGAGGGCAGAAGGGACGAGAACAACGAGAGGGTAAATAAACGACGTAGAGTTAAGAGGCGTCTCAGTAGTACTCAAGGCCGATTCGAGGGCAGAGATACGAATGAACGATTGGCCTCTTCTCAGCTTAACTTTCCTTCCGGGGGATCAGTTCGCCGATTCAAGGGCGATGACACAACCGGAGTTCCAGAGGAAGGTGTGAGTGGTGGAAGAACCGAGGAGATTCGGAAGCGATTCAAGGCTGAAGGTATCTCCACCGGAACCACGGCTGGACAAGTATCGCGGGTCGTAACTGATCGTCGATTCAAGGGCGATTCAGTTGACACCAGCGGTACAAGCTCACAACCCATGGATTGTGAGCCGAGCACCAGCAGATTGCCTTTACGGATGAGGCAAATAGAAATCTCCTCGGAGACAACATCAGAGCGGACAATAAGATCTAAGGAGCGCGAGAAACGAATGTCAAAAATCGACGGAGAAACGTTGCACCCCTATTTTATGGCAACCACAAAAATGCGGCACAATGCGTTCGAGAAACTGTCTCCAGAAACAAAAACACTAATTAGAAAAACGGCCAAAATGGAAGGAAGCATACTGCCAATTTTGCTAGACGCGGACAATCGCCCAAAAGTTAATGTGTTGATCAGCTACCCCCAAGAACTAAACGAAACCATCGATAGGCCGTATATGCGGAGTACAACGCACATGACGTTCAATGAAAATTTTACATTAGAGACAGTGCAAGCGCTCATGGCTTATAAAGAAAACATAGCAAGAATCCCAGAGATAAATCTGGACGAGGAAAACTTAACAATCATACACGTGCTGAGAGAAAAAGAGTACAACAAAAATTTACAGAAACAAATCGATCAAACAGTCCGGATGGCAAAGGTACAGCGAACAAGAATAGTTGTTATAGCAATGAAGGAAAACCTTGAAGAATTACCAAGCTTTCTAAAAGACATGGTACTAGCAGCGGAAGGTTTCTTCCCATGGCAGAAGAAGGAATTCACAATATCTGAAATAATTCGTTTCGACCTACAAATTGATTATTGGGCAAGTATATATGGTATAATGATAGACCACAGTATAGCCATAGATCTTTTCCAACAGACAAAAACAGCGGAAATGCTAAAACTGAATGAAGGACTGGAGAAGGCCATGACACTATTCATCAAATGTAGCATGACACAACGCCAAGAACACTTAGAAGAAATCAAGAAAGTATGGGCAAATATGAAATTGCAAAAGAAGATAGATGAGGCATGGCCCGAAATAAAAATAGAGGCACCAGCACGTAAATATCATAAAACAGTAGAGATGGTACTGGCAGAGATCAACAGAGCTTACGAACTGAATACGAAGAAAGACTTCCGAAATCTGATACTAGAAGAAAAGAACGCGCCGGAGATCAGATACAGAACGTCCGCATGGCTGTTAGCAATATGGCTCACAGAAGACAAGGACCTCAAGTTACCCGTAACAAGAAGCCAAAGGGTGAAACTGACAAAAGCTAAAAAGTTTGAAATCGCCTTATCACCGATAAACACACAAACAAAGAACTGGCTATTAAAAGGACACATCGAAAAAGCTGAGTCGCCTAACAAAAGCGAAAAACCAATGCAAACGATGGAGAAGATCATAAGCAGGCTGATAACGAAACATCACCCAACGGGAAGGATATCAATTGTAGAGCTGGCAAACATCACGGGAATATGCCCAAGCGAAATACAAATCTTCGAAGAGCCGATGCGAAAATACATGTGGGGTGCAACCTCGGAAACACGATTAAAACAACTCCCTAATCAACCTTGGATAACAACAAGAAAAATAATCAAACGTAAATTAAGTGACACAAAGGAGATAACACAACTAATCAAAGATAAAAACGTACAACGAGCGATAGATGAAGATATGAGACGTTACGTAAAAGATAGTCCAAGATGCACGTTCACAAAAATAATTAAGAGAGCAGAGATGCTGAAGAAAGGAGGCATAACGACACCAGTCGAGATATGCGAAATGGCGACAAAGTCACAGCAAGAGATTATTAGGGAAGAGCAACTTCTAACCTCAACGCAACTACTGCTATCCCCACAAACGCAGACAGTAATCGATCGGATAAATATTGAAAAGTGGGGTGATACAAGTCAGGATAGTACGATAGAATGGATTGACACCGATGACGAAAGATTCTTAGTAGAGATAAAAGTCACGAAAGAAAGAAGAGAAATAACAGAACGGAACTATCAAAGAATACGAGAACAACAAACGGTTGCAACGATGAAGCTCATGTTTACAGAAGCATTCACACGCACGGAGTTAGAAGAATTACTGAAACCTTTTAATCAAATCGCACTGGACGTCGAATGCATAACATCAAGAATCGAAATACATGAACGCATAAGATTGAAACTTAGCAAAAGGGGACTAACGCAATCATTTTGGGAGACAATCCCAGAAGCGAAAATGAACTACCCCGCCACTATCGGTTTGGCGACAGCGTCAAACACAACTGGTACATATGAAGAAATAGAGCGATTAGTCGATACAAAAATCCTATTGTGCACGCCGCCTAAAACAATATCTATACCCATGGTACTACCAAGATGGCGATTACCGAAAGAGGTCCGGCCAGCAAAAACTTATCTGCATGAATATAAATCTTATGTAAATTCTCGCAGCAAAGCAATAGAAATGATAAAACGAGAGGATTATAAGAAGACAAAGAAAATATTATTAGACAATGATAACAAAGAGCGCGTCTACATTGAGGGAAACATAACCCCAGATCAACTTTATACGGAAGGGGAAGCGATACATAGTCAACTCCAAGAGCTGAGGAGAGAGATCGAACTGCGACAACCGCGAGCAGTCATATTGTTTTCAGGAGTAAATGATATTGTATGGACTGATTTATGGGAGCAGAACTATCGTTATTACGACGTAACAAAACGTGTGGAAATCGTGACCATGATGCGGATTGGAAAGAACGATCCTGGCGACATTTCGGAACAGGAAGTAATAGAAAATATTAGCTTTTTCTACAAGGACGTGGCAAACACGCGCAGCCTACGAAAAGTTTTCACATTTTTCTACCCAAATACGCAGATGCGAGCAGATCTAGCACACACGTGTAAGGCAGACGCCCAGATGACACTTTTAATAGCATTAAAAGGCATCAGTTTATATAAGAAATATTTTGAAATTTTCTCTCAGAAAATGAATGAGTTGCGACAACTTACACCAATAGCGGAGAACATCAGAGAGTCGAGGTTCTTAAAGTACGCAAACACTGTCACAACAGAACGCGAGGCAGTATTAAAATTGTCTAAGCAAGCAGAATATGCCATGATAACCTGGGAAGAAGCCGAGGCGGAATCACTTATACGAAGAGCGGATACTCTCGTGCATGGGGAGCGACCTGTGCTGTCCATAACGCAAGCTGAGGAGGGCGTGTAGCATCATCCAAAAGGCAACTAAAGCTGAATAACGTCGAATGATTATTAATTGAAATTAATTGTAAATATTTAGTTAAATGAACTTTAGTTATTTTTGTAAAATGCAACCAAGATTTAATATTGGTCAAAATAAGAAACTTGTTAGCCGATCAAGAGATAATTGACAAATTAAATTGTGCAAACTAAAGCTTACGTATGAACAGCCATATTGGCAGACGAATCATTTGAATTTTAAAATCGGCAGGTACTTTTTGTAGAAATTTTATAAATAGCTTTGATTGAACCATTATTTTGATGAACAATAAATTCTTCGGAGTTTATTTAACTTTCATTTCTACTTTATCTGGTTTGATTATTTAGTTAAATGTACAGCTAGGCGAGTTGTGTTTAGTAGTGGCTGGAGTCCATCACGGGATCGATTCTCAGGGTCCTTGTGCCAGTCACGAAACCGCACTTAAGTTACGGTTAGGAGTTTTTCGATTCTCGCCTAGTCTGACTATCGATCATTACATGTAATAAATAATCAATGCTTGAAACGACTGGAAGGTCGACACCTAGGGATATTTATATATTATTAAATGTAGGAGACTCGACGATAATTGACCTGATAAATGACTTTGCATGTAGTACTAATAAATGTAGGTGTAAGAAACTGCAGTACAGTTATTTAAATAATTAAGCCGATACTTTTTATGATAATGGCTAACTTTATTATCATTATGCAGTTAGTGTCAACGCCCGGTTGCTTTATTAAATCAAAACAACAAACACTCTACAAACATTGAGTTTAAGTCAGTTACAACTTTACTTGAGTGCACGCACTAAGCTAACGTAGGGTACACATAACTAATCCCAGTTGAGCTGAGGTGGTGTCGTGGACTCAACCATCGTTGTGGGAGAAGAGGAGCTGTGTTGTGGAGATCGGCTTCGGGCAGTGGCCCACAGAAGAACTAAAGAGGAACCATCTTACCAATTCGTCACCTAAACAGTGATAGTTAATACTTTATTTGATTAACATAACTAGTTAATAATAAAGGATAGTTTGATAGTTCAACAATTGGGTAACACCTCACCTGCGAATTACTTGGCACTCATTAGTAGTAATAAGACACGGCGTAATAAGCTAGGTGGAGGATGTTACAACAGTTTTTGTGAGTCAGCACTCTAGTTAGTTTTCTGACTCTTTGTTGGTAACAGATGTTTCATTCAATTTTTTTTGTTGAATCATATCCTTGATCCTTGTAATATTCAGGGCTCCTCTTCTCTGATTACATTTGTTTGTTTGGTACACAGGTTTTTTATGAACTTTTGTACTCAGCTATAGCATTTCACATCTTTTTCTCTTACTTTCTTTGCTTTCCCATCTTTTCCTTCTAAAAAGTCTTAATGATTTTTTCAGGTTTATTTCCACTTTATGCTTTGCTTGGGGGTTATGGGCCTCTCCATATTGTTGCCTCCCTGTGCCATGCAGGTTTCTCATAAATCTGTGCATTGTTTTTTATTGTTGCTTGGATGTCCACTGTTTTTCAGATAATCTTTTCTAATTTATCATCCACATTGCATTTGATTTCAAATTGCGTCCTGATGCTCTCTTGCATTTCTTTACAAATATGTGAAAACAGATCATATATCAAGTATATATTTTTTCTTGAACTTAACATCACCAATCATTTGACCTGTTCAATGTAATTTCATATGTAGTCACTCTTCCACATTTTTGTAGTGTTCAAGATGATTTGATATAGTTTCTTTTTGTGTCTATCTAAAAGCAAATATAAGATATAATGGGAGTCTTGCTGCTGCTGCTTCCTGGCTTACTTTTCTTTTCTGCCATTGTGATTTCAAACATCTGCAACCACTCAAGGAATGTTGGATTGTATCCATCCACCTTTCCATTGAATTTTGGTAGTGTTGCTTTGAATGGTATGGTATCACTGGTTCTATTTGACATTATCATCAAAATTTCATATCTTGGTCTATTATGATTTTTATTGTTCCTTCACCTTGTAGTAGGGTGGTCACTGCCCTCATAATTTAATTTATGAATTTCTGCTTGTCCTCATCCATTTCTTTGTTGAGTTCATCATAGCTTGCTCTTTTGTTTGTCATCACTGGTGGTGCATGTAGCTTGTGTTCTTTTGAACTTCAAAACTTCATTTCATGGGTCTGTATGTTTCCCAAATTTTCTCCTCCATTTAATTGTATTAACCTCAGTTTGTCTCTCAGCTGTTCAAGCTCTTCTGATTGTATGTTGTTGTCTTGTATCAGCTGTCTGTTCTCTCTTTCCAATTGCTGATTTCACGTCAGAGTAGTTTGTTTTGCCCTTCTAATCTTATTTCCATGTCTGCTTTAATTTTGTATGCTTTCACTCTGCTGCTTCATCTGTTGAACTTCTCCATTAATTGTTCTATTTCATTTCTTAGAAGTGTTTCCATCTTCCAGCTTTTTCTTTGCATTTCACACATTTCCCAGAGGCTCATCTCAGGGGGCAACTGTAATAGTTGCAACTCTGTGGCGGGAGATGAATCTGCATCTCCTGAGTATGATGATGTTTGTGTAGCTCTAGTGGTAACCATTCTTGGTGCTGTTTTCTTAGGGCTGCCTCTTTTTCCTTTTGTCATTTTTCAATCTGGTTTGTATTGGCTCTCTTTCTTGGTTACAATTCTAGGTTCTTGTTATCATGCATTATGTTAGGTGTGGTTAAGTCTCTCAACTGACTACCAATTTCTGTTGTGATTATCACAGTTGCTCAAATTTACACTTTTACTTGTAAGTAATGTCTGAATATCAGAGTTGCTTTACTGAATGTTTCTTAGGTACCTCTGTTGGAGGTAGAAGAAATTCTTTGTGTTCTGAGAAGAAACAACTATCTTAACTCAGATACACAAAAAAAAAATTTCCAAATCTGACTTGTCACTAGCTGCATAGTTAATATACATTTAGCCATTAAAAAAATGTATTGGTTTTATTAAACTAGATAAATATAGAGCAGCTACCTCTCCTACAATTAATAACTACTACATGCTCAGTCACATTACCAGCCAAATTATAGTCATTAATTTGGATCTGAAACAATAAAAACATAAATTCCTACATTTTGCTTACTAGCCTTATTTTGAGTTTGTTTATTTTTAATACATGTAGACGTCAGATAAACAAGAACAAAAATTCCAACACCAAACCTAAGTGCACTTTCATGGCTTGGTGCAAAGAACCTTGAATATATCCTATGATGGATCCAAACCACTACTAAACACAATTTTTTTAGCTTGACATTGTAAATAAATAATCAAACCATTATAAGAAATAAGTAGAAAAATTCCAAAGAAATTTCTTTATCAATTTTTACAACTAAATTTAATCTGTTTATAGGAAAAAGTACCTGTTGATTTCAAAATTTGAATGTATTGGAATGGAAGTGACTTTGCCCCCTACATTTAGTCAAGATTGATAGTATCAACAAATACTAATTCATAATAAATGTCTATTTCTTTAAAACTTTAAAACTGTCTCATTGGTAACTTTATAGTAAAAAATTTTAATCTAGAAAAGGAATTAATAAATAACCTATATTTGGCTACCTAGCCTTTTATCAAGTTTATTATTAAATACATGTTTGAATGCAATCAGTAATGAGCAAAATGGGTAATCAGAAAACTGCTAGTTGTACACCTAACTTAAGTGCATTTTGTGAATCAGGGGCAAAGAACCTAGAATCATTCCAGTCATGTTATGCTGACCACTACTCAACACTAAGCATTTAGATTGGCATTGTTAATAATTGAGCAAACCAGATATGAAATTAAAGTAAGATATCCAAAGAAAATACTTCAACAATGTTCCAGTGTTGTAATCCTATTTATATTTAAATCAAATTTAGTACTTCTTGATTTGAAATTTAAATTAACTACACAGTTCTACCTAATGTAACATCCTCTACCAGGCAATGGCATCTGGTTTCTTTGTTATACAATTATAATTAGAACAATGTACTTGTGGTTAGGGATGTAGTAATTTTCTTACTGCTTTACTTCCACATTATTAACTCACTTAAGGTTAATTAACAGGCAATTATAATGAACATTATTTAGGTGAACTAGCTCCACAGCATCGTTTGCAATTGTTGGTAACTTGGCATCTGTCCAAAGCCAATGTCCACATCAAGTGTCACATACTCTTCTATTATTCAGTTGGTTTAGTTCCACTTCTCAGCCCATCAATGTGTACCCTATCCTAGCTTGGTGGATGCTCAAGACAAGACACAATTTGATTTAGACTCTATTTGTTAAGTGTACAATGTAACTGCAACCTGACTTATTACTAGCTGTGTAATTATTATTATATTTAATCATTACTGAAAATTGTAGTGATATCTGCAACCACACAGATTAAACTGCCTCATTGATCTAAATTAAAAGCAAAAGTAATTAACCTCGCCAGTCATTTCCTAAAAATCATTTACTCATTTATTATTTCTTGTGTTAGATTTTATTAGTGAATTTGTATTTATTTTATTTTACTTCTGACGTCATCCCCTTACAAGGTAATATTGAGTATAGGGACGCACCAAAGTATGGGAGCCATATTGTAATAAGTCAGCTTTTGAATTACTAAACGAAATTAAATTAATTTTATTACATATATTTAAATATTACTTTTCCTTGGTAATAGCATATTGTCATTTTTAATAATAATAAGCAATTGCGCTAAAAAACAAGCTGTTTTTGAGTTTGATTGATAATTGAAATTATATCGAAGCTCGATTGCATTTATATTAAGTTTCTGTATCTAATTCTATCAGATCAGAACAGCAACTCAAACCTTTTGCATCAACCAGTTAGTTACTTTTACTTTATTTGTCATTTGAAATAGTTTAATGACCATTGCCTAAAAAGTTAAAGGAGTGGTGGTGCAGACTTAAAGATCTACTTTACAGTACGTAATGCCAAATTAAGATATAAAACAGTAGATAAATAAATATGTTCTTACAAAGAGGAAAAAGAAGAGAAGCTGAAGCTGATGGTGATATGAGAAACAAAAGGGATTAAATGATATTGTTAATAAATGTTTACGACTTATAGTTCATAAAATGGTTGTAAGGCAAATAGAGTTGGCCAGGAACCCTAAGTGCGTTTGAGTTCATAATAAGCAGCTGTGTGGGAGTAACTTTTAGACCTTACGTCTTCTCTGAAATGGTGTTTGGAGTCCACCAAGAGTCAACAGAGAGCAAGACGTTACAAAATGTTGGCTTTAATAAACTAATCAAATATATAGAAGCTTCTTATCCTACATATAATAATCAATACATGCTCAGTTACATTATCAGTCACATTATCATCATCAATTTTGATCAAAAATAATATAATACAAATTTTATATTTGTCTTACTAGGTTTATTCAAGGCTTGGTATTATTAATACATGTATTAAAATGATTGGTAGTCAGCTAAACAAGAATAAAACCCCAAATGCTACCCAAATGCACTTTTATGGCTTGGCGCAAAGAACGTTGAATCTTTCCTATGATGGATCCAAACCACTACTAAACAAAACTTGTTTAGCTTGGCATTGTTAATAAATAATCAAACCATAATAAGAAATAAATAAAAGAATTCTGAAGAAATGACTTTATCAGTTGTTACAACTAATGTAGAGTCACTCAGGGGAATTTCTTGATTAGTATCTTGTTATTTTATATTTGTAATGACGTCATCATTGACATAAATTCTTATTTTAGTCTTAGTTTGTGAAGACAAGTTAATGTCTCCTCAAAATGGTGCTACATGTATTGCTCAAATTTAATTTGGGAAGGAATTCATGATGTGATTATCATAGGTTTTTTTTAGTTGTAAACAAAGACAGGTATTAATTCATATTGTATAAATTGAGAAACCATGTTGAGAATGGTTAATAGATTTTATCTATCTTCAACTACACTACTGTTACCATTTATTTTTGTTTAATTACTTTTTTGATATGCAAATAACTGCATAAGTAAAGGCAACAATTTGGGAGTACTTTACCTGAGTATTGGCTCAACATGTAGCATCTAGAGACATCATCTATCCCAAATTGTGGACGTCTTAGGTTATGTATATGGCTATGTATATGGAAATAATTAACCTTCCATTCTATTGCAACAAGTGCATGCACCATAAATGATACACTTTGATGATAACATACCTATTGTTAGCATGAATGCATGATAATTACATGCTAATATTTAGTGAGATGAGCAACAATAATGCAAATGAGATATTTATATTTGTAGCTGAGATAGATAATAAAACGTGAGACAATTATGGTAGAACTGTTCAGGCATTCTAAGCACTTTTCTTTATAGATATTGCTTTCGCTGGAACCTTATGAATTGGTCATCTTGGATGAATTACCAATGTTAGTTCTAATAAATTCTCTATGCTAATTTACTGGAACTGGGCTGTTATAATAAGTTCACTACTACAACCTTTTGCCATGACAAATAGTTCTATAGTGTAATTAAAGTAGAGACCACGATTCTACACTAAATTTAATCTATTTATAGCTAACTTGAAAAAGTACCTGTTGATTTCAAAATTTGAATCTATTGTCTGCCTATATGGCTAAAAATAATGGAAGTGACTTTGCCCCCTACATTTAGTCAAGACAGATGGTATCAACAAATACTAGTTCATAATCAATTTCACTGATACTTCTTGATTGCAATATACAAACTAATTGAATATGCTAATAAATTTCATAGAATGTTCTTAAGCACATTCAAATTTTTTATTTGCTTTTCTTTCTTAGCAGCTTTAATTATTTGGAAGATGCTACACTAGTTGGCTCAAAATAATGAGAAGCGATTTCGCCCTCAGTTGTTTTGTCAAAATCAATTAATCAACAAGCACTTTGCTTTTTTAATTTTGTATTTTGATTTTACAAATTTTAATGAGCACAATTCATCATTTAATTGTTTCTCTATTTTTTAATCTTTTTCTTCTTTCTTCTTTATTCTATCTTCATTTCAGCAGATTATCTGATGGATTATGCAATATAAATATAATGATAATATATGTTAAAATTTTTTGCTATTTTGCTATGTATTTCATTTATATTATGATATTTTCTAAGGTATATTCTCAGATGAAAGTACTATTGTATTCAATTATCAAAGGCCTACCCAGTATTAGGTTTTGGGGATGTTATTGTAGAATCATGTCAATCCACTGTTAGTGTGTCACTTGTAGAAAAACTATTACTTTTCTTAGTTAAACTATTATGCGGAGTTGGCACTTTTCCAATTATCTCCTTTACAATAAGTGTTCGGTTTGTTAACTTAAATTAATATGTAGGAGCCCTTTTAGCTACTTAGCTAACTCCAACTTACTTAGATAAAACAGAGATAATGGAAAACAGGATCGACACTCGAAGGTAGACATGCATATCCAGGAACACATATACCAGCTGCATCTTACAAATGGAGCCGCTATTGTGAGGTAGAAACCAATGAAGGAACTGTTGTGTGAATAGCGAACTCAGTGTGATGGGATTTGCAACTACTTAAGAATTTAGTGCATTGATTGTTTTTGTTATTATGAATTTGTGTAAGAAAAAAAGTAATGCAACCTGGATGCTTGACTAGCTTATTATGAAGCCTTACATGTAATAACCCTACATATATAGAAATAAATAATAGCCCTTGATACATGTAAACAATCAATGCCGCCTGCAGAAAAATATAAACAGAAGTCGGCCAGAGGTCTACCATACGAAACAATGAGCAACTTGCTGTGACTATTAAATAAGCTATATGTAATAGAATATAAAGATACAATCTAAATAACCATCTAAATGTAAATACTATTAAATCACCAATCATCATGTAATGTAATAAATAACTGAAGTTCATCAATGAGAGAGTTAACATGTAAAACCTAATAGCTGCAATCATAATAACAGGCAAGCAATGATGAGTAGGAAAGCTATAATGATAAAAAACTCCTACACCTATCTGTAACCTAAGAGCACACAAGGTAACTACAGCTGTCGCCCTCCCCACTGTGGAATAGCTATAAGGAGGCTGCTCCAGCATACCTTTAACTGGATGTGGGAACCACCATACAATTACCCTAGCTCGTAAACGTTTAGCTTTCCATCAGAATATAAAATAACCTGACCAGAGAAAATAAATCCAACATAGATTTGCTCATCATTAATTACATCACTTCAAGTATATTTATAGCACTTGGTAATAAACAACTAAATACTCGACTAGTACCTGTTAATCATTCTTGTTTACAGTTTTTCCCTCATTTAATATTTCTGCTATGACTACGCAACGTCAGTATTAATTCAACTATGCTGTTTGACCATCTGTCATTTTGTCAAAATACTTTCGAGCATAATTTTAAATATAATTGCACAAAATGTTTACAAAATGAAATAATCAATCCTATCATGCTTTTACATTTTAATCATTATAATCATTATAAATATTTTTAGTCTTTGTTTCATTCATCCTTTCCTCTCATCTTGACCACACATGATAGTTTTGATGGATTATGTCACACTCCCCCTCCAGCATAACTAATTAAGGGTGACCACTTGTTCTCTGTGTACCATTTCTGCTGCCTTCTTGATTATCTCATTTGCTTCTTTCATCTCCCAGCTAGTCTTTTCATGTGACTCTTCCTTAGTGATTTTAACACAATGTCTTTCTCTGTAGTTAACATCTTTTTGTGTCTTAAAAACGACGGGTTCCTCCGAGATTTCGCTATTGTGCACATGCTGCGTAGCTCGTTCAATTTCTCATTGAATATTTCATAATGTTTCCTGTAGAGTTTCATTCCTTTTATCACTATCATTAGCGTCATAATTTCATCAATTCTACTTGTATGTGCTAGATCTGGGTGAATTGTAGTGTTTGGATAGAAGAATTTGTATGTTGATCTTAACAATTTCGATATTGATGCTTCGTCATAGAATGCACTTATATTTTCTAAAACCTCTTCTTCACTGATGTTTTCTGGTTCATTTTTCCCCAGTCTTACCATGGTAATGATTTCCACTCTTCACATTATGTCATAATACCAATATTGTGAGCTCCAGAGTTCTCCCCATACGATGTCATTGATTCCTGAGAACAATATTAATGTTTCTGTGGATCTTTTTTCAATTTCGTTGTGGACTTTCTTAATCTGCTTACATATTGGTTCTCCTTCCACTGCAATTTGATTTTGAGGTTCCAGTAGTTCATCAATTTCTTGTCTTGTAAACACTTCAGTGCACAGTACTTTAATTAATGATTTGGTCTCATGTTCATAAACCTCGCTGAATATTCTCTGTACTATGTTGTTTTCCGTTCTCTTCAGACCGTAATTTCTACCAATAACCTCTCATCATCAGTATCGAAACCATGAGAGCTCACTGGGTTCTTGTTTGCCACATTTTTCTAAGTTAACTTTATCAATCATTTCTTGGGTGTTTGGTGTCAGAGCAGTATCAGTAGATTGCAACAGCTTTTCTTCCATTAGCATCTCCTCCTTTCTTTTGCTCACCATTTTGATGATTTCAATAGGACAATTTTTTCCTTCTTTTCGCATTGTCTCAGATCTCTTAATAATTTTGGTGTATGCAAACTGGGGATAGTTCTTCAAATATTTTCTTATTTCTTTTGTGATCAACTCATGCACTCTTTTTTCTTTCACCGCTTTTATTGTTTGTAGCATTTCTGCATGCTCCCCTCTTATTAGGTTGCATGTAGTGAGCCATGGTTGACATTTGAGTGCTCTCAGTTTTGTGTTAGAAGTTGCACCCCACATGTACTTTTTGGTTTCATCTGTTAGTATTTCAACTTTGCTTGGACAAATACCTGTCTTGTTTGCTAGCTCTATTACACTAGGTCTTCCCAATGTGTGCTGTTGCATTAATAGTCTTGTGAAGTGTTTTTCGAATCTCTGTTGTACTTTCTTTGTGGGGGATAGTGGTAATATCTCAACATTTTGCAGCAACCATTGTTTGATGTTTGTGCGAATTGGTGCCACAGCTATTTCATATTTCTTCTGTTGAGCTATTTGTCATTGCTCCTTCCTCATCATAGACAGTACTATTTTGTCATTATTTGTTAGTGCAATTGCTAGTATCCATATTGCTGTTCTCACTCTAATTTCTGGTGCATTGATCTCTTCAAACATTTGCATCTTAAAATTCCGCTTGGCGTCCATTTCATATGCCCGTCTAACTTCATATAATATAGCTTCTGTGCTTTTGTGGTATTTCTTTGTTGGCGATCTTATGTTGATCATCAGCCATTCTTCATGGGTTGGTTTATTGTAGAATCATGCCAACTCAACATGAGGGTGTTATTTAGAGAAAGCTATTACTTTTCTTAGATTAACCACGAATCCGAGTTGACACTTTTCCGTTTTCTCTCCTTTGTAACAAGTGTGCGGTTTATTAAACTAATTTAATATGCAAGAGCCTTTGTAGCTACTTAATTAACTCAACTTATTTAGGTACAGCAGAGAACTTGGAAGACAGGATCGACACTCAATAGTAGACGTGCAACTCCAGGAACGCACTCGCCAGCTGCATCTTACCAATGGAACTGTTGATGTGAGATAGAGAACAATACTGGAATGGCATTGTGAATAGCGAACTCAGTGTAAATGGAATGGCAACTACTTAGTAATTTAGTGCATTGATTGTTTTTGTTATTACGAACTAGTGCAATAAACGAAGTGGTGCAACCATTCGGCTGTAATAGCTTATTATGAGTCCCTACATTTAATAACTTTACATATAGATAAATAAATAATAGCCCTTTATACATGTAAACAATCAATGCCGCCAGCAAGAAATAAGAACTGTAAGTCGGCCGAAGGTCTCCCTTATATAACATTGAGCAACATGTAACAACTATTAGAGTTACTATATGTAATAAGATATAAAGATACAATCGTAATAAACATATAAGTGTGACCACTGTGAAATCATCAATCATCCTGGAACATAGTAAAGATAGTAACGAATAACTGGAGTTCATCAATAATATAATCAACATGTAAGACTCATAGGTCGCGATAACTCTATCAGACAAGCAACGACAATTAGGAAAGCTATAACGGCAAAAACTCCTATACCTATCTGTAACCTTAGAGTACAGTGTTAACTGGGGGTTGGGAACCACCATACAATCACCCTAGTTCGTATACGTTTAGCTTTCCATTTAAATATACAAAATGACCTGACAATAGAAAACGAATCCAAAGTAGATTTGCTCATCAATAATTACATCTGATTCATTATATTTATAGCACTTTGGTGATAAACAACTAAATACTCGACAAGTACCTGTTAATCTTTCTTGTTGACAGTTTTTCCCTCGCTTTAATATTTCTGCTAATTTTACGCAACGTCAGCTTTAATTCGACTATGCTGTTTGACCATCTTTTGTTTTGTCAAATACCGTCGAGTATAATTTTAGATAATATTGCACAAAACATTTACAAAGTGGAAATAATCAATCCTATCATGATTTACAATTTAATCATTATAATCAATAATAAATTTAGTCTTTGTTTCCTTATCCTTTTCCTCTCATCTTGACCAATCATGATAGAATGATGGATTATGTCACACTCCCCCTCCAGCATAGCTAATTAAGGATGACCACTCTCTCTCCATGTACCATCTCGGCCGCCTTTTTGATTATCTCACTGGCTTCTTTCATTTCCCACGTAACGTTTTCGTACGCCTCATCTTTCGTAATTTTTAACACGACATCTTTCTCTGTTGTTAGCATCTTCTTGTGTCTTAGGAACGACGGGTTCTTTAGAGATTTAGCTATCGTACACATACTCCGTAATTCGTTTAACTTTTCGTTGAATATCTCGTAGTGTTTTCTGTAGAGTTTCATGCCCTTTATGGCTATCATTAATGTCATAATCGCGTCAATTCTACTGGTGTGTGCCAAATCTGGATGAATCGTCGTATTTGGGTAGAAGAATTCATACGTTGATCGTAATGACTTTGAAATCGACGCTTCGTCATAGAATGCACTTATGTTTTCCAGTACTTCTTCCTCGGTGATGTTTTCCGGTTCATTCTTTCCTAATCTGACCATAGTGATAATTTCCACTCTCCTCATTACGTCGTAGTATCGATATTGTGAACTCCACAGTTCTCCCCACACAATGTCGTTGATTCCAGAGAATAATATCACAGTTTGTGTCGACCTTTTTTCGATTTCTGCTCGGACCTTCTTGATTTGTCTGCATATTGGTTCTCCTTCTCTATAGAGGTCGTAGGGTGTGACTTGCTTTTCTATAAAGACTCTTTCTTTATTGTCATTCTTTAACAAAATCTCTTTTGACTTCTTGTAACGATCGTCATTGACAATTCTTTCAGCTGCTTGTCTGCTGTTGACGTATGTATTTTCCTCGTGCCACATTGCTTTAATGGCTCTTTTGTCCTTTAGTCTCCAAGTTGGTAGCAGCATTGGTATGAAGATAGTCGGTGGTGGCGCGCATTTTAATATCGTTGTCAATGTTTTCTCTTCTATCGCCTCATATGTGCCTTGCATTTCTGCTGTTGTGGCCATGCCGAATGTCGCGGGGCAATTGTTTTTTGACTTTTTAATATTTTCCCAGAAAGTGTCTGTTAGACCATTCTTCATCAAATTCTGGGCAGTCTCAGGCTTTATTATCATTTTCGACGTGATACATTCTATGTCCACTGCAATCTGGTTTTGTGGCTCCAATAGTTCATCTATCTCTTGTCTAGTAAATGCTTCTGTACAGAGAACTTTAATTAACGATTTGGTTTCTCTTTCATACACTTCTCCAAATATTCTTTGTACAATATTGTTTGTTCTTTCTTGTCGCACCGTGATTTCTACTAGTAGTCTCTTGTCGTCGGTGTCGACCCATGATAGTTCACTGGGCTCCTGTTCGCCCCACTTCTCGATATTAACTTTATCAATCACTCGTTGTGTATTCAGAGTTAAAGCTATGTCGGTGGACTGTAAGAGTTTTTCTTCCGGTAGCATTTCTTCTTTACATTTACTCACCATTTCAATAATTTCAATGGGGCAATTTTTTCCTCTTTCCTCATGGTTTCTGAGCGTTTGATAATTTTGGTATAAGCACACTGCGGATAATTTTTCAGATATTTTTTTATCTCTTTCGTGATCACCTCGTAAATTTTCTTTTCTTCTACCATTTTAATCGTCTGCACTGTTTCCGCATGCTCTCTTCTAATTAAATTCCTAGTCGTTAGCCATGGTTGGCTAGTTCTATTATGCTGGGTCTCCCCAACGTGTGTTGCTGTACTAACAACCTTGTGAAGTGTTTTTCAAATCTTTGTTGTACTTTTTTCGTCGGAGACATCTGTAAAATCTCTACATTCTGTAACAACCACTGTTTAATGTTTGTCGGAATCAGCGCCACAGCTATTTCAAATTTTTTCTGTCTAGCTATCTGTCTCCGCTCATTTCGCATCATCGTGATAGAATGATGGATTATGTCACACTCCCCCTCCAGCATAGCTAATTAAGGATGACCACTCTCTCTCCATGACCATCTCGGCCGCCTTTTTGATTATCTCATTGGCTTCTTTCATCTCCCACGTGACGTTTTCGTACTCTTCATCTTTCGTATAACGTGGCCTCAGTACTTTTATGATACTTTTTCGTGGGCGATCTTATGTCTATCATTGGCCACTCTTCATGCGTAGGCTTTTCTGCTTTAATCTCCGACCATACTGTCGCTATCTTTTCCAAATGCTCAGGTGTTTGGTTCATACTGCACTTTAGAAACAAATTTCCAGTCTCTTCCAAATTTTCGTTTATCCCCAGCAGTTCCATAGTACGTGTTTGATAGTACATGTCGATAGCGATTTTAGGTTCCACCATGATTCTCTCCGCTGGGGCTATTTCATTAATTTGTAAGTCCATTTTTATCAGTTCCGATATTCTTCTTGTACCATTATCCACTGTGAACAAATTATCTAATCTGATTTCCAATTCTTTTATACAGTCCGGTAATTCTTCTGATTTCTGTGTTACGATTAGTATTACCCTCGTCTTCTGTTTCTTAGCTATTTTGAGTGTTTCTTCGATATTAGTTTGAAGTCTTTTTGATTCTATTTCAGCGTCTTTTACAAAATAGACTATCGTCAGATGGTTTTTATCGAGGTTTACTTGTTCGCACTCGTTTACAATTTTGTCTTTATTCTTTACTAATTTCTGGACATCTTTCATTGTGAACTGTTCATCAAACGTGATATGGACTGTACTTTTGAAGTATGGTCTGTTGAATTGTTCCTTCATATCCTCCTTATATGCTATTATCATATTGCAAGTTGGACGATTTTTCTTATCAATAACTATTGGGATTGCATAACTTTCGTTTTCTTTGGTGGAAGTGCTGTGTTGTATTAGCCGCTTAGTTTCTGGCGATAGATTGTCGTAAGAATTATATCTCATCTTTCTGTTTGCTATGAAATAGGGATGTATTCTATCTCGTCCTATTTTTGTCATGCGGCTCTCTCTCTCTTCAGATCGTGACGATTTTGTGGTTGTTGATGTTTGTCTGTACGAAAAAATTCCTGAGCTCGTTGTTGTGGGGATTGAACTCGTTGACGGTATCTGCGAAGTATCCATATCGGAGTCATCACTTATGGGTTGTGTATCCCAACTTGCCATAGCTACTGAAGTTATTTCCTCGCCGCCCTTTAATTGGCTTTGAGTACTCGTGGATGCTGTTTCCTCGCCGCCCTTTATTTGGCTTTGAGTACTTGTAGATGTTGAAGGGGAGTGTGCATAATTCGGTGTTTCCAACCTCACGCCCTTTAATTGGCGATCAGTATCTTGTTGATGGCCCTCATTTACCCGCCTGCCCGTTAATTGACATTTGGTAGAGGGTGATTTTTCTTTTATTGTCTCCATCCTCATACCCTTTATTCGGTAATCAGATTGAGGAGACCTCCTCCTTATTCTTCGTCGTTTGTTGGTAGGTGTCATCTGCTCCGTCGTCATACCCTTTAATTGGTAATCGGACTGTGGAGCTCTTCTTCTAACTCTGCGTCGCTTGTTGCTGGGTGGAGAATTCTCCATCGTCATGCCCTTTATTTGGCAATCGGATTGCGGAGATCTGGCTTTGTTAGTGGAGCTCGCTGATGTTCCCTCTGTCCTCACGCCCTTTATTTGACAATCGGTCTGCGGGGTCCTCCTTCTTCTTACTCTCCTCGATTTCAGCGGTGATCGTTCCGTTCGTTTCATTTTTCCTAAATTCAGTTACTAAATTAATATCCCATATCTCTGGGTCATATTTTAATTTGTTTTTAGCTGCCCTCTGGGGCATTATCCTTCTTTCAACTTCAGGTTCATCTCTCTCAGGTCTATATTCTTCTTGAAATTCTTCTTCGTGAACACTATCTAGATCGTCCATTTCGGCATATGTACCATCATCAACCTGTACAATTTTAAACTCTGCGTTTTTGTCAAGGGTTACTTGCTCTATGTTTACTGTTGCTCTTTTTAAATTCTGAAAATGTAATACTCGTCCGTCATTCAATTTATAGTTATTATTGGGTAGTGTTTGTATTACCGTGAATGGCCCTGACCACTGTGTTTTAAGTTTCCTTACTTGGTTCACGTCTTGTGTTCTCATAAGAGTGTATGCGTAAACTTTCTCCCCTACCCTGTGTGGTTCGCCATATATCTTTTTGTTGAAATTTCTTTCTTGCCTTATAGCTGACTTCTTTATATTATGGCACATAGCTTCGTGGATTCCTGTTATCTGGTCTTTCAATCTTCTTATGTAATCGTGATCCGGCTTCTCGGAGTATGCATGGTATTGCATTGACACCGGCGTTGCCGCCTCTCTTCCATACATTGCTTTGTATGGGGTTATTCCCGTTGTGGTATGTACCGATGTATTATAGAAATATTCAACTATTTCTAATACTTCTCTCCAATCTCTTCCTCCAATTCTCGACGTTAACACTCTTATTAATTTTATCATTGTTCTGTTTAATCTTTCCACCGCTCCGTTGGCCTGTGGATGATATGCGGTTGTCTTCTCTGTTAATATCTCCATTAGCTTGGTCATTTCTTCAAATAATTTACTTTCGAATTGAACACCTCTGTCAGATATTATTGTTTGCATTGGTCCGAATTTTAAGATCCACTCTTTTATAATTTTATCTGCTACTACTTTTGCGGTTGTTGAATCTAGCGGTATCATTCGAGCGTATTTTGTGAAGTTGTCCACCAATACTAATATATACTGATAACCTTCATCGTCTTGAGACAATTTTTCCAAATCCACATGAACAATTTCGTTAGGGGCCGTTGCCATGATTTTTTCAAGCGGTGCTACTTGTATCGGAAAGTGACTCTTATTATTTATAAGACATGTGTTACATTTATTGATCACATCTTCGACTGTTCTTCGAATGCTTGTGGTTATAAATCGAGCGTTAAAGGTGTTTTCCGTTTGTATAATACCCAAGTGTCCATTTTCATGTATCTTCCTAACTAATTCCCTTTTGTAATATTCAGGTATCGCTATTCTTAGCGTCTTTCCTTCTATGTACAGAAGTCCATTACTATTTAATTTCCATTTATACCGCTGAAAATAACTTTTAGCTTCCTTCGCCAGTGTCCAACCGTCATTGTTCATCTTGTCTCTTATGTCTTTCAGTATTAAGTCACTTTTTTGTTTTTCAATTATATCTCTCTCTGATATCTCTTCTTTAATTGTAATTGGCATTATAGCATTCCCTTTTTTGTCTGTATTGATTTCGGGTAATTCTACATATTCATTATGTGACATAAAGTGAAACTTTTTCTTTTCACCATCGACTTTTTCTATATCTTGTTGATATTCGGGTAGCGCCATCCAAAAGTCTGCGTTCTTATGTAGCGTTCCTTTCCGATGTTCTATGTTAAATTTGAACTCATTTAAGTATTCGATCCATCGTGATACAATTGACGACTTATCACCTGAAAACTTTTTAAGCCATGCAAGCCCACTATTATCAGTTCTCACTTTAAATGTTTGTCCTATTAAAAAATACCGAAATTTCTTTATACTTTCGACCAATGCTAACATCTCCAGTTTCGTTGATCCATAATTTTCTTCACTTTGTTTTAACTTTCAACTAAAGAACTGTATCGGCACTTCTTTGCCGTCTTTGATTTGGCCCAAGCATGCCCCTATGGCAACATTACTTGCGTCGCAATCGAGAATAAACTCTTTATCATAGTCCGGCGTATTTAATGAAGGCATTTGGCTTAACTCATTCTTTATGTTATCCAACTGTTCCTGTTCTCTCCACGTCCATTCGAAGACTTTATTCTTCTTTAACAGTTCTGTCATTTTTCCGGTTTTATGCGCTACATTCGATATAAAAGAACCATAGTAGTTAATAAAACCCATAATTCTCTGTAGATCCTTTTTCGTTTTCGGGCTGTTAATATTCTGAATCATATCTCTGGCGTTGTTCTTCATCCGAATTTCTCCTTTCCGGATCTGCCTCCCCAAAAATACGACTTGTTCCTTTAAAATTTCACACTTCTTTCCATTTACCCGTAACCCTGCTTTATACAGGATGTTTAGCGTTCTATCGAGTTTTTCAAAATGTTCTTCGATTGTTTTGCTCGCTATGAGTATGTCGTCTATGTACGCACTTATCCCTTTTTCGACTTGTCTGTTGTTCTGTTTTAAAACTTTCGTCACATATCTCTGGAATGTAGCCGGTGCATTACATAATCCGAAGGCCATGTACATCCATTCGAATAGTCCATACGGTGTTATAATTGCCGTCTTTTCTATATCCGAAGGTTTCATTGGCACTTGCCAGTACGCCTTGCAAAGATCTATGCATGTATAGTATTTGTTTTTACTGGCTTCATATATAATGTCTTCTATTCTCGGAAGTGGATATGCGTCCTTTTTCGTTATGTCGTTAAGCTTCCGGAAGTCTATGCAAAGTCTGTATTTCTCGCCTTGTTTTACGAACACCGTAGGCGCAGCATAAGGGCTTTCACTTGGCCTAATTATGTTATTATCAATAAGTTCATTTAATATAGTATTGTAATGTTCTTTTAATTGTTCAGGAACTCTCCTGCATGGCAATCGTATTGGCTCCTCCGATGTGGTTATGATTTTATGCGTTTCTCCAACCGCCTTCCCCACACTTATTTCTCCATAATTAAAGATTTTTGCATGTCTTTTAAGTATTGTTATGAGTTGGTCTCTCTCTTCTGAGCTTAGGTGCCGATACTCCTCTTCTCTTATATCTGGTATTTGATATTCCTTGTTTTCTTCTTGAATTATGTTGATTGCTTTGTCCACCATTTTCTTCTCGGTTCTTACTTTTTTTCCTTTCAACTTTAGAGTGTCCTTTTTTATATTGACTGCATGGTTAGTTGCGTTTAACATTGGTATCACGCCTCTGCCATTCTTTACCACACACAAACTTGATGGTATGGAAATCTTCTTCGTGTAGATTTATGCCTCCTCAACGTAAATCATAAATTCAGACGAAAGCTATTACTTTTCTTAGATTAACCACGAATCCGAGTTGACACTTTTCCGTTTTCTCTCCTTTGTAATAAGTGGGCGGTTTATTAAACTAATTTAATATGCAAGAGCCTTTGTAGCTACTTAATTAACTCAACTTATTTAGGTACAGCAGAGAACTTGGAAGACAGGATCGACACTCAATAGTAGACGTGCAACTCCTTTCCTAATATTACTTCATAGGGAAGCGCATTTTTTTCGGTGTCTATTACTGTAAATGTTTGCGAAAACGTGGTGTTAGCAATTCTCATCAGTACTTCCAATATTTTCCCTTTTGTATCAATGTAATGTCCTGAAGCATTGAGTAATCTGCTATTTTCTTTTTCCAACTTTTTATTATCAATTCCTATCCTTGCCGCACAGTCATCGGTTATGATGGATATTACCGCTCCCGTATCAATGGTCGCTTTAACCATCACTCCATTTATGACGACCGTGATTGTGTTCGTCTTAATCAGGTCCGTTACAATCAACACGGGTGCACGTTTTCCTGGAGGCGGCGCTCCATCTAATTTAAATTATCGTCTTTTGATTCTTCTTCTTGTTCTGGCTCATCTTCATCTTCCAATAAGTCTTCTTCTTCAAAGTAAGCCTCCTCCTCTTCTATGAAATTAATCTGGCGTTTACAAAATTTCTTTGTATGTCATTTTTTTCCGCATGTTTGGCATTTCAAATCTTTTCGGTTTATCCGTTTTACCGTACCGTCTTTCAATTTTATTTTGATAATTTCTTCTTTTGGTTTCCCCTCATCGTCCTTTTTAGTTTTGTTTGTACTAGTATTTATTGCCGGTACTATTTTCGTTGTAGATGATTTTTCATTGATTCGCGCATTATTTTCCATCATTACCTGGATTCCCAAGCCCTTCCTTATCATCCTCTCTAGCGAGTCATCCGCATCGCATTTAATTTCAAATTGTTGCCGGATCAGTTCTGGTAGTCCTTTACAAATATGCGAGAATAGATCATATTTAGAATACGTGCTCTCTCTTGAGCTAAGTTTCAATAACCTCTCTACTTGTGACATGTAATTTCATAAATCCTCTCACTTGTTCATCTTTAAGCTATTTAACAACATTCGATATTGGCTTTTAAAGCTTTCATCGTCGTAATATTGTTGATATTCTCCAATTAATTTTTTGTAGTTCGATTTAGTCTCTAGATCCAGCACTAGGTAATGCTGGTAAGCTGCACCTCCTAGATATAGGGGAAATCGCGCCGCCGCCTGTTTTGTATCACTTTTCTCTCCTTCATGCTCATCTCGAACATCTGAATCCACTCTTTAAAAGTGGGGGAATAGCTATCAACTCTCCCCGTAAATTTCGGAAGTATTGCTTTGCATGCCGGTGTTTCACTATCTTCCTCTTCCTATAATATTGTTTCCTCATATATCGGCTTTGTGTCTGTTGTGGTTTTACATTTCTCTTTTACTTGTTTTGTTATATTGACGACCAGTTTTTCAACGAACTCGTCCTCTGTTTGACAATTTCTATATATTTCGGACTGTGCTTCTTCTCCAGGTACACTTTCGCTTAATTTCTCTGGTTCTTGTACTACTATATTTTTTATCACTTTGACACTATTCCCTTTTTCTTTTTCTGCTTCATCATTTGTTAGAGTTGTCAATCGAATTTTGTCTTTTAACTCGTCTATTTGCAGCTGCTTTAGAATATTGTCTTCTCTCAAATTCACGTTCTCTTCATGCATTTGAGTGATCATCTGCTTTAGATTTTCACTCTCCATTTTTATTTCCTTATTCGCTTCTATTAGTTTTTCGATTTGTTTTTGGAAGACATTCCTCTGCTCTGTTAATCTAGAGCTAGTGTCCTGCGTGATTTCTTCGATACGTTTGTCTTTATCAGCATTCGCTAATTCTATTTCAAACATTCTTTGAGTTAGATTCTCTATTTGTAGCATTAGTTCATGCCGTTCGTTATTATTATCCTGTATTACTTTTCTTAATTCGGTAATCGACATTGCTGTACCTTCGTCTTCTTGCAATGCCATCTCTGTTGGGGAATTTTGACTTTCAGGGGATGTGTTAACAACCGCCGGGGTTGTTTGGTTTTGGGGTGTCCTTTGAGTTTTAGCTTTAGTTCTTTGCTTTTTTCTTGAATTCACCATTTTAATAATTACTAGAGGCAATTGTATTTGGGTCCCTTACCAGTATTTGTACTCCTGGTTCTAATCGTCTTTTTGCTTGTTTTCCTCTTCATTCTTGAGCGAGAAGAAACAACTATCTTAACCCACTCGTAAGTTCGTAGTAGAATTCTTGTTCGTAAGTCTCCATACACTTTCGTTAACTCTTACGCCATCTGTTTTCTCTTCTTAGTGCACGTTCTTTGAGCGCCTGTCGCGGTTGCCATGTAGAATCATGCTAACTCAACATGAGGGTGTTATTTAGAGAAAGCTGTTACTTTTCTTAGATTAACCACAAATCTGAGTTGACACTTTTCCGTTTTCTCTCCTTTGTAATAAGTGTGCTGTTTATTAAACTAATTTAATATGCAAGAGCCTTTGTAGCTACTTAATTAACTCAACTTATTTAGGTAAAGCAGAGAGCTTGGAAGACAGGATCGACACTCAATAGTAAACGTGCGACTCCAGGAACGCACTCGCCAGCTGCATCTTACCAATGGAACTGTTGATGTGAGATAGAGAACAATAATGGAATGGCATTGTGAATAGCGAACTCAGTGTAAATGGAATGGCAACTACTTAGTAATTTAGTGCATTGATTGTTTTTGTTATTACGAACTAGTGCAATAAACGAAGTGGTGCAACCATTCGGCTGTAATAGCTTATTATGAGTCCCTACATTTAATAACTTTACATATAGATAAATAAATAATAGCCCTTTATACATGTAAACAATCAATGCCGCCAGCAAGAAATAAGAACTGTAAGTCGGCCGAAGGTCTCCCTTATATAACATTGAGCAACATGTAACAACTATTAGAGTTACTATATGTAATAAGATATAAAGATACAATCGTAATAAACATATAAGTGTGACCACTGTGAAATCATCAATCATCCTGGAACATAGTAAAGATAGTAACGAATAACTGGAGTTCATCAATAATATAATCAACATGTAAGACTTATAGGTCGCGATAACTCTATCAGACAAGCAACGACAATTAGGAAAGCTATAACGGCAAAAACTCCTATACCTATCTGTAACCTTAGAGTACAGTGTTAACTGGGGGTTGGGAACCACCATACAATCACCCTAGTTCGTATACGTTTAGCTTTCCATTTAAATATACAAAATGACCTGACAATAGAAAACGAATCCAAAGTAGATTTGCTCATCAATAGTTACATCTGATTCATTATATTTATAGCACTTTGGTGATAAACAACTAAATACTCGACAAGTACCTGTTAATCTTTCTTGTTGACAGTTTTTCCCTCGCTTTAATATTTCTGCTAATTTTACGCAACGTCAGCTTTAATTTGACTATGCTGTTTGACCATCTTTTGTTTTGTCAAATACCGTCGAGTATAATTTTAGATAATATTGCACAAAACATTTACAAAGTGAAAATAATCAATCCTATCATGATTTACAATTTAATCATTATAATCAATAATAAATTTAGTCTTTGTTTCCTTATCCTTTTCCTCTCATCTTGACCAATCATGATAGAATGATGGATTATGTCACACTCCCCCTCCAGCATAGCTAATTAAGGATGACCACTCTCTCTCCATGTACCATCTCGGCCGCCTTTTTGATTATCTCACTGGCTTCTTTCATTTCCCACGTAACGTTTTCGTACGCCTCATCTTTCGTAATTTTTAGCACGACGTCTTTCTCTGTTGTTAGCATCTTCTTGTGTCTTAAGAACGACGGGTTCTTTAGAGATTTAGCTATCGTACACATACTCCGTAATTCGTTTAACTTTTCGTTGAATATCTCGTAGTGTTTTCTGTAGAGTTTCATGCCCTTTATGGCTATCATTAATGTCATAATCGCGTCAATTCTACTGGTGTGTGCCAAATCTGGATGAATCGTCGTATTTGGGTAGAAGAATTCATACGTTGATCGTAATGACTTTGAAATCGACGCTTCGTCATAGAATGCACTTATGTTCTCCAGTACTTCTTCCTCGGTGATGTTTTCCGGTTTATTCTTTCCTAATCTGACCATAGTGATAATTTCCACTCTCCTCATTACGTCGTAGTATCGATATTGTGAACTCCACAGTTCTCCCCACACAATGTCGTTGATTCCAGAGAATAATATCACAGTTTGTGTCGACCTTTTTTCGATTTCTGCTCGGACTTTCTTAATTTGTCTGCATATTGGTTCTCCTTCTCTATAGAGGTCGTAAGGTGTAACTTGCCCTTCTATAAAGACTCTTTCTTTATTATCATTCTTTAGTAATATTTCTTTTGACTTCCTGTAGCGCTCGTCGTTGACTATTCTTTCAGCTGCTTGTCTGCTTGACATCATTTAATAATAAGCAAACCAAATTAAATCTAAAGATAAGATTTTCGAAGAATTTACTTCAACATGGTAGCAGCATTGGTATGAAGATAGTCGGAGGTGGCGCGCATTTTAATATCGTAGTCATTGTTTTCTCTTCTATCGCCTCATATGAGCCTTGCATTTCTGCTGTTGTGGCCATACCGAATGTCGCGGGATAATTGTTCTTTGACTTTTTAATATTTTCCCAGAAAGTATCTGTTAGACCATTCTTCATCAAATTCTGGGCAGTCTCAGGCTTTATTATCATTTTCGACGTAATACACTCTATATCCACCGCGATCTGGTTTTGTGGCTCCAATAGTTCGTCTATCTCTTGTCTGGTAAATGCTTCTGTGCAGAGAACTTTAATTAACGATTTGGTTTCTCTTTCATACACTTCTCCAAATATTCTTTGTACAATATTGTTTGTTCTTTCTTGTCGCACCGTGATTTCTACTAACAGTCTTTTGTCATCAATGTCGACCCATGATAGTTCGCTGGGCTCCTGTTCACCCCACTTCTCAATATTAACTTTATCGATTACTCGTTGTGTATTCGGAGTTAATGCTATGTTGGTAGATTGTAAGAGTTGTTCTTCAATTAACATTTCTTCTTTACTCTTACTCACCATTTCAATAATTTTGATGGGGCAATTTTTTCCCTCTTTCCTCATGGTTTCTGAGCGTTTGATAACTTTGGTATAGGCACACTGTGGATAATTTTTCAGATATTTCTTTATCTCTTTTGTGATCACCTCATGAATTCTCTTTTCTTCTACCATTTTAATCATCTGCAATTTCTTTGTTTCATCCGTTAAAATATCGATCTCACTCGGGCAGATCCCCGTTTTATTTGCTAGTTCTATTATGCTGGGTCTTCCCAATGTATGTTGCTGTACTAACAACCTTGTGAAGTGTTTCTCAAATCTTTGTTGTACTTTTTTCGTCGGAGACATCGGTAAAATCTCTACATTCTGCAACAACCACTGTTTAATGTTCGTCGGAATCGGCGCCACAGCTATTTCAAATTTTTTCTGTCTAGCTATCTGTCTCCGCTCCTTTCGCATCATCGGCAGTACCAACTTATCATTGTATGTTAGTGCGATCGTTAGTACCCAAATGGCTGTTCTGGCTCTGATCTCTGGGGCATTAATTTCTTCAAACATTTGTGTTTTAAAGTTCCTCTTAGCTTCCATTTCATACGCTCGTAGTGTTTTCTGTAGAGTTTCATGCCTTTTATGATACTTTTTCGTTGGCGATCTAATGTCTATCATTGGCCACTCTTCATGCGTAGGCTTTTCTGCTTTAATCTCCGACCATACTGTCGCTATCTTTTCCAGATGCTCAGGTGTTTGGTTCATACTGCACTTTAGAAACAAGTTTCCAGTCTCTTCCAAATTTTCGTTTATCCCCAGCAGTTCCATAGTACGTGTTTGATAGTACATGTCGATAGCGATTTTAGGTTCCACCATGATTCTCTCTGCTGGGGCTATTTCATTAATTTGTAAGTCCATTTTTATCAGTTCAGATATTCTTCTTGTACCATTGTCCACTGTGAACAAATTATCTAATCTGATTTCCAATTCTTTTATACAATCCGGTAATTCTTCTGATTTCTGTGTTACGATTAGTATTACCCTCGTCTTCTGTTTCTTAGCTATTTTGAGTGTTTCTTCAATATTAGTTTGAAGTCTTTTTGATTCTATCTCAGCGTCTTTTACAAAATAGACTATCGTCAGATGGTTTTTATCGAGGTTTACTTGTTCGCATTCATTTACAATTTTGTCTTTATTCTTTACTAGTTTCTGGACATCTTTCATTGTGAATTGTTCATCAAACGTGATATGGACTGTACTTTTGAAGTATGGTCTGTTGAATTGTTCCTTCATATCTTCCTTATATGCTATTATCGTATTGCAAGTTGGACGATTTTTCTTATCAATAACGATTGGGATCGCATAACTTTCATTCTCTTTGGTGGAAGTACTGTGTTGTATTAGCCGCTTAGTTTCTGGCGATAGATTGTCGTACGAATTATATCTCATTTTTCTGTTTGCTATGAAATAGGGATGTATTCTATCTCGTCCTATTTTTGTCATGCGGCTCTCTCTCTCTTCCGATCGTGATGATTTTGTAGTTGTTGACGTTTGTCTGTACGAAAAAATTCCTGAGCTTGTTGTTGTGGGGATTGAGCTCGTTGACGGTATCTGCGAAGTATCCATATCAGAGTCATCACTTATGGGTTGTGTATCCCAACTTTCCATAGCTACTGAAGTTATTTCCTCGCCGCCCTTTAATTGGCTTTGAGTACTCGTGGATGCTGTTTCCTCGCCGCCCTTTATTTGGCTTTGAGTACTTGTGGATGCTGTTTCCTCTTTGCCCTTTAATTGGCATCGAGTACTAGTGGATGTTGAAGGGGAGTGTGCATAATTTGGTGTTGCCAACCTCACGCCCTTTAATTGGCGATCAGTATCTCGTCGATGGCCCTCATTTACCCACCTGCCCATTAATTGACATTTGGTAGAGGGTGATTTTTCTTTTATTGTCTCCATCCTCATACCCTTTAATCGGTAATCAGATTGAGGAGACCTCCTCCTTATTCTTCGTCTTTTGTTGGTAGGTGTCATCTGCTCCGTCGTCATACCCTTTAATTGGTAATCGGACTGTGGAGCTCTCCTTCTCACTCTTCTTCTTCTATTACTGGGTGGTGAATTCTCCATCGTCATGCCCTTTATTTGGCAATCGGATTGCGGAGATCTGGCTTTGTTAGTGGAGCTCGCTGATGTTCCCTCTGTCCTCACGTCCTTTATTTGACAATCGGTCTGCGGGGTCCTCCTTCTTCTCACTCTCCTTGATTTCATTGGTGATCGTTGTGTCTGTTTCATGTTTCCTAAATTCAGTTACTAAATTAATATCCCATATTTCGGGGTCATATTGCATTTTATTTTTCACTGCCCTCTGGGGCATTATTCTTCTTTCAATTTCCGATTCATCTTTTTCGGGTCTATATTCATCTTCAAACTCTTCTTCATGAACACTATCTAGATCGTTCATTTCCGTATATGTACCATCATCAACCTGTACAAATTTAAATTCTGCATTTCTGTCAAGGGTTACTTGTTCTATATTTACCATTGCTCGTTTTAAGTTTTGGAAGTGTAATATTCGTCCGTCATTCAATTTATAATTATTATTGGGTAGTGTGTGTGTTACAGTGAATGGCCCTGACCACTGTGTTTTAAGTTTCCTTACTTGGTTCACGTCTTGTGTTCTCATTAGAGTGTATGCGTAAACTTTATCCCCTACCCTGTGTGGTTCGCCATATATCTTTTTATTGAAATTTCTTTCTTGCCTTATCGCTGATTTCTTTATATTATGACACATAGCTTCGTGGATTCCAGTTATCTGATCTTTTAATTTTTCTTATGTAATCATGATCTGGCTTTTCAGAATATGCATGATATTGCATTGATACCGGCGTTGCCGCTTCTCTTCCGTACATGGCTTTATATGGGGTCATTCCCATCGTGGAGTGTACTGATGTATTGTAGAAGTATTCGACTATTTCTAATACTTCTCTCCAATCTCTTCCTCCGATTCTTGAAGTTAATACTCTTATTAATTTTATCATTGTTCTGTTTAATCTTTCCACCGCTCCATTGGCCTGTGGATGATATGCGGTTGTCTTTTCTGTTAGTATCTCCATTAGTTTAGTCATTTCTTCAAATAATTTACTTTCAAATTGAACGCCCCTATCAGATATTATTGTTTGCATTGGTCCGAATTTTAAGATCCACTCTTTTATAATTTTATCTGCTACTACTTTTGCGGTTGTTGAATCTAGCGGTATCATTCGAGCGTATTTTGTGAAGTTATCCACCAATACTAATATATACTGATAACCTTCGTCGTCTTGAGACAATTTTTCCAAATCCACATGAACAATTTCGTTAGGGGCCGTTGCCATGATTTTTTCAAGCGGTGCTACTTGTATCGGAAAGTGACTCTTATTATTTATAAGACATGTGTTACATTTATTAATCACATCTTCGACTGTTCTTCGAATGCTTGTGGTTATAAATCGAGCGTTGAAGGTGTTTTCCGTTTGTATAATACCCAAATGTCCATTTTCATGTATCTTCCTAACTAATTCCCTTTTGTAATATTCAGGTATCGCTATTCTTAGCGTTTTTCCTTCTATGTACAGAAGTCCATTATTATTTAATTTCCATTTATACCGCAGAAAATAACTTTTAGCTTCCTTCGCCAGTGTCCAACCGTCATTGTTCATCTTGTCTCTTATATCTTTCAGTATCAAGTCACTTTTTTGTTTTTCGATTATATCTCTTTCTGATATCTCTTCCTTGATTGTGATTGGCATTATAGCATTCCCTTTCTTGTCTGTATTGATTTCGGGTAATTCTATATATTCATTATGTGACATGAAGTGAAACTTTTTCTTTTCGCCGTCGACCTTTTCTATATCTCGTTGATATTCGGGAAGCGCTGTCCAAAAGTCTGCGTTCTTATGTAACGTTCCTTTCCGATGTTCTATGTTAAATTTGAATTCATTTAAGTATTCAATCCATCGTGATACAATTGATGATTTATCGCCTGAAAACTTTTTCAGCCATGCGAGCCCACTATTATCAGTTCTCACTTTAAATGTTTGTCCTATTAAAAAGTACCGAAATTTCTTTATACTTTCGACCAATGATAACATCTCCAATTTCGTTGATCCATAATTTTCTTCGCTTTGTTTTAACTTTCTACTAAAGAACTGTATCGGCACTTCCTTGCCGTCTTTGATTTGGCCCAAGCACGCCCCTATGGCAACATTACTTGCATCGCAATCGAGAATAAACTCTTTATCATAGTCCGGCGTATTTAATGAAGGCATTTGGCTTAACTCATTCTTTATATTATCCAACTGTTCCTGTTCTCTCCACGTCCATTCGAAGACTTTGTTCTTCTTTAACAGTTCTGTCATTTTTCCGGTTTTGTGTGCTACATTCGATATAAAAGAACCATAGTAGTTAATAAAACCCATAATTCTCTGTAGATCCTTTTTTGTTTTCGGGCTGTTAATATTCTGGATCATGTCTCTGGCGTTGTTCTTCATCCGAATTTCTCCTTTCCGGATCTGCCTTCCCAAAAATACGACTTGTTCCTTTAAAATTTCACATTTCTTTCCATTTACTCGTAACCCCGCTTTATACAGGATGTTTAGCGTTCTATCGAGTTTTTCAAAATGTTCTTCAATTGTGTCACTCGCTATGAATATGTCATCTATATATGCACTTATCCCTTTTTCCACTTGTCTGTTGTTCTGTTTCAAAACTTTTGTCACATATCTCTGAAATGTTGCTGGTGCATTACACAACCCAAAAGCCATATACATCCATTCGTACAGTCCATACGGTGTTATAAATGCTGTCTTTTCAATATCTGAAGGCTCCATTGGCACTTGCCAGTACGCTTTGCAAAGATCTATGCATGTGTAATACTTATTTTTACTGGCTTCATATATAATATCTTCTGTCCTCGGGAGTGGATAGGCATCTTTCTTTGTTATGTCATTAAGTTTCCGGAAATCTATGCAGAGTCTATATTTCTCTCCCTGTTTGACAAATACCGTGGGCGCTGCATAAGGACTTTCACTCGGCCTAATTATTTTATTGTCAATTAATTCGTTCAGTATCGTGTTGTAATGTTCTTTCAGGTGTTCAGGAACTCTTCTGCATGGCAATCTTATTGGTTCGTCCGTCATGGTTATTATTTTATGCGTCTCTCCAACCGCCTTTCCCACGCTAATTTCTCCATAATTAAATATTTTTGCATGTCTTTTGAGTATTACTACCAATTGTTTTCTTTCCTCCACACTTAGGTGTTGATACTCCTCTTCTTTTATTTCAGGTATTTGGTATTCCTCAGTTTCTTCCTGTATTATATTAATAGCCTTGTTCACCATCGTTTTCTCAGTTTTGATTTGTTTTCCTTTTAACCTTAGCGTATCCTTCTTTATATTGACCACATGATTAGCTGCATTTAACATTGGTATCATTCCTCTGCCATTTTTTACTACACACAAGCTTGATGGTATAGAGACCTTTTTCGTATTTATACCTTTTTGGTCATATATCATAAACTCAGCCATCACACAATTCTCCGCCTCTATCTGGCACATCTTCCAATTATTAGGTAAAATCTTTACATCTTCTGTTAATCGGAATTCTATCATTTGTGTTCCCTGCTCTTCTTCGCAAGTTGTTATCACTTCTTCTTGAACCGATATAGTTTTGTTGGTGTAGTCAATGATACATTTGTTATCCGTCAAAAAATCATTTCCCAATATAACTTCATAGGGGAGCGCATTTTTCTCTTTATCTATTACTGTAAATGTTTGCAAAAACGTAGTATTAGCTATCCTTATTGGTACTTCCGATAACTTTCCTTTGGTATCAATGTAATCTCCCGAAGCATTGAGTAGTCTGCTTTTTTCGCTTTCCAATTTTCTGTTATCAATTCCTATCTTCACCGCACATTCATCAGTAATAATCGATATTACTGCTCCCATATCTATAGTTGCTTTGACCATCACTCCGTTTATTACAACTGTGATTGTATTAGTCTTTATTAGGTCTGTTACGATTAACACGGGCGCACGTTTTACTGGAGGCGGCGCTCCCTCTAATTTAAAGTGTCCTCTTTTGTTTCTTCTGTTTGTTCCAATTCGTCTTCCTCTTCTAACAAGTCTTCATCCTCGAAGTGTGCTTCTTCCTCTTCGATAAAATTAATTTGTCTTTTACAGTATTTCTTCGTGTGACCTTTCTTTCCACACACCTGACATTTTAGATCCTTTCTGTTTATCTGTTTCACCGTAACGTCTGTCAATTTTATTTTGATAATTTCGTCCTTTAATTTCCCATCATCGTCTTTTTTAGTTTTGTTTGTTCCACTGACTATTGTTGGTGTCACTCTCGTTGTTGATGATTTCTCATTAATTCGAGCATTGTTCTCCATCATAACTTGTATTCCCAGACCTTTCCTTATCATTCTCTCCAAGGAATCATCTGCGTCGCACTTAATTTCGAATTGTTGCCGGATCGGTTCTGGTAACCCTTTACATATATGGGAAAACAGATCATATTTAGAATATGTACTCTCTCTCGAACTAAGTTTCAACAGTCTTTCAACCTGTGACATATAATTGCGTAAGTCTTCACGTTTGTTCATTTTTAAACTATTTAGCAACATTCGATATTGGCTTTTGAAGCTCTCATCATCATAATATCGTTGGTACTCTCCAATCAATTTTTTATACTCCGATTTAGTTTCTAAATCCAATACCAAATAATGCTGGTATGCTGCTCCTCCTAGATATAAAGGGAATAGCGCTGCCGCTTGTTTTTGTATGACTTTCCTCTCCTTCATTCCCATTTCGAACATTTGAATCCACTCCTTAAATGTCGGTGAATAGCTGTCCACTCTTCCCGTAAATTTCGGGAGTATCCCTGTAAATTTCGGGAGTATTGCTTCTTCTTCCGATAATATTGTTTCCTCATATATTGGCTTTATATCCGTCGTACTCTTACATTTTTCTTTCACTTGTTTCGTTATTTTTACGACTAACTTTTCAACAAATTCATCTTCAGTCTGACAACTTCTATATATTTCGGATTGTCCTGAATCCTCTATTGGTACACTCTCAATTAATTTTTCTGGTTCTTGAATTACTGTATTTTTTATTACTTTGACACTATTTTTCTCTTCCTCTCTCGTTTCTTTGTTAGTTAATGATGTTAATCGGATTTTATCCTTCAAATCGTCTATTTGAAGTTGCTTTAAAATATTGTCTTCTCTTAGGTTAACATTTTCCTCATGCATTTGAGTAATCATTTTTTGTAGATTCTCGCTTTGCATCTTTATCTCCTTGTTTGCCTCTATCAATTTTTCAATTTGTTTCTGGAAAACGTTCCTTTGCTCTGTTAACCTTGAGCTAGTGTCTTGTGTAATTTCTTCAATCCGTTTATCCTTTTCAGCATTCGCTAATTCTATTTCAAACATCCTTTGAGTTAAGTTTTCTATTTGTAACATCAACTCACGTCTTTCATTGTTATTATTTTCTATTATTTTCATTAATTCGGTTGTCGAAAGTGTTGCGCCTTCATCCTCTTGCTGCAGTACTGTCTCTGTTGGGGAATTTTGACTTTCAGGGGATGTATTAACAATCGCTGGGGTTGTTTGGTTTTGGGGTGTCCTTTGCGTTTTGGCTTTAGCCCTTTGCTTCTTCCTTGAATTTACCATCTTCATAATTACTAGAGGCAATTGTATAATGGTGTCCTTCACCAGTGTCATGTACTAATGGTTACTACTGCTCATCATCTTCTTGCTTGTTTACTTCCTTATAATGAGGGAGAAGAAACAGCTATCTTAACTCACTCATAGTAATAATTCTTGTTCGTAACTTTTCGTACTCTTTCGTTCACTATTACACCATCTGTGTTTCCACTGTACATTCTCTCCTTTGTGCACACTCTTCAAGCGCCTGTCACGGTCGCCATGTAGAATCATGCCATTCTGCTGTGAGTGTGTTACTTAGAGAAAACTATTACTTTTCTTAGATTAAACATTAAGCGGGGTTGACACTTTTCTGATTTCTCTCCTTTATAATAAGTGTGCGGTTTATTAAACTAATTTAATATACAAGAGCCTTGTAGCTACTTAATTCACTCCAACTTATTTAGATAAAGCAGAGATAATGGAAGACAGGATCAACACTCGAAGGTAGACATGCATATCCAGGAACACATCCGCCAGCTGCATCTTACCAATGGAACCGCCGCTGTGAGATAGAGACCAACAAAGGAATGGTTATGTGAATAGCGAACTCAGTGTGATGGGATTTGCAACTACTTAAGAATTTAGTGCATTGATTGTTTTTGTTATTATGAATTGATGCAATAAACAAAGTGATGCAACCGTGCTGCTGAAATAGCTTGTTATGAAGCCTTACATGTAATAACCCTACATATATAGAAATAAATAATAGCCTTTGATACATGTAAACAATCAATGCCGCCTGCAGAAACTTATGACTAAAAGTCGGCCAGAAGTCCACCTTACAAAACAATGAGCAACTTGTTGTGACTATTAAATAAACTATATGTAATAGAATATAAAGATACAATCTAAATAACCGTCTAAATGTAAACACTATTAAATCATCAATCATCATGTAGCGTAATGAATGTAATAAATAACTTAAGTTCATCAATAAGAGAGTTGACATGTAAAGCCTACTGGCTGCAATAATAATATCAGACAAGCAACGACAATTAGGAAAGCTATAACAGTAAAAAACTCCTATACCTATAACCGTAACCTAAGAGCACACCAGGTAACTACAGCTGTCGCCCTCCCCACTGTGGAATAGCTATTAGGAGGCTGCTCCAGCATACCTTTAACCGGATGTGGGAACCACCATACAATTACCCTAGCTCGTAGACGTTTAGCTTTCCATCAGAATATAAAATAACCTGACAAGAGAAATAATTCCAAAGTAGATTTGCTCATCATTAATTACATCATGTTCAGTATATTTATAGCACTTGGTAATAAACAACTAAATACTCGACTAGTACCTGTTAATCGTTCTTGTTTACGGTTTTTCCCTCGTTTAATATTTCTGTTACGATTACGCAACGTCAGCGTTAATTTGACTATGCTGTTTGACCATCTTTCGTTTTGTCAAATACTGTCAAGCATAATTTTAAGAATAATTGCACAAAACATTTACAAAATGAAATAATCAATCCTATCATGTTTTTACATTTTAATCATTATAATCAATATTAATAATTTTAGTCTTTGTTTCCTTCATCTTTCCTCTCATCTTGACCAATCATGATAGTTTGATAGATTATGTCACAAGATGATTAATCAAAACTAAGATCAAATTATGATTATTAATTAAAAACAATTTAAGTTTAATTATGTTTGTAAATGCAACCAAGTATTAACATAGCAAATTAGTACTTGTCATTGAATTTGACCAAATGAAGGGGGCGAATTCACTTCCATTATTTTTAGCCATTTTTGTCAGATGATATAAATTTGAATTTCTAATAACAGGTATGTTTGGAAGTTAACTATAAATATGCGAGAAATCATTTTGGAAATTGTTGAAGTAAATTCTTCGAAAATCTTATCTTTAGATTTTATATTGGTTTGCTTATTTATACAGAATGTCAAGCTAAACAGTAAATCCAGTAGTAGTGGTTTGGGCACATATCAGGAGCGACTTGAGGGTCTTTGATCCAAACCATGAACCTGCATTTATGCTAGGTATACAAATAGGAGTTTTTCTCCATTTAGCTGGCTACTGATTCTTTAATTTACATCCATCTAATAATTAATATTGGAAAAAGGGCTGAATAGCCTACTGTAGGTTATACATATTTTATCTTATAGACTTAGGTGACTTATAATAGACTGATAAATAGACTGAGCATGTATTGTTATTTAAATGTAAGGTAGGAAGCTGCAAGTTATTATGTAACTTATTTTAATTAACTTATCTAAAGCCAATAGTTTTTGGTAATTGCTAAAGTAATAATTATTAAGCAGCTAGTGACAGTGCAAGGTTGTGAAATGACATAAATACACATTACAAATTGAGTTTAAGTCAGTTACAACTAGTATTGACAACTACAGTGAGTTAGAATAGGGAACACATAAGAATAGTGTTTAGCTGATTCTTGGAACCACTTAATCAGCAATGGAAACACAAGTGAGGTGATTCAGAGATCAGAGTCAGCCAGAGGCCATACCCAAATCACGGAGCAGAGCTATGATGGTGGAGTACCCAAACAGTATCCAGGTATTTAGTTAAGTAAAGATTAACAAAAACATATACAATATGGAGTAAATAGCTAACATGCATACATCCCTACCCACTTAGAACAAAGAAGAATAATTTAAAAGAATAATTTAATCTACATTAACACTTGGTAGCAGATGCTACATGGCGACCATGACAGTTAAAGAACAAAAGAAGAAGAAGAATCAGTCCAACATCCAAACTCAGAACTTAAAATCAATGAATAACTAGAGCAACAAAAATAACAGAAAACATCCAGGGAAGCAGATATAGCATACAGCCAGCTACAAGACAACAACTACAACTATACCTAATGTATAGCAGGTGTAAGACAAAGAGTCACACTGATCTACTAGCCACTACTATTTGTACTTAAAGATGACAAATAGATGAAAAAAAGGTAGTGCCAAGATAGGCACAAATAGAACAACCCCCACCCCAAGGAGAGTACACTCAGAGACAGATGTATCCCCATAGAATTGGAAACCCTACACATGTCCCCAGAAATGGGATCCAATGAAATTCTAATAATCCTTCCACAAACAAATGAAATGGAGACAATATTGAGATCAGAGATACAACAATTAATGGAAAGAATGTTGACATTGGAACATGAAAACAAGAATGCACTAAGCAAACTGAAAATTGAAATGGATAACTGCTTGGATTGTAGCATCATCCCAAAAATAATAGCTGCAACAAATGAAGGATTAACGTCAAACGATTTTAGTGATTAAATATAATCAAAAATATGATTGTAAAATTTAGTTAATGATTCTATTCATTTTTGTAAGATGCAACTAAGCTACAATATTGTGCAAATTAAGAGAAACTTGTTAGCCGATCAAGTAACATTTGACAAATTGCAATGAGTGAAATTACGCTTACATATGAACAGCCATATTGGCAGAAGAATTATTTGAAATTCAAAATCAGTAGGTACTTTAGAAATTTTAAATAAATAGCTTTGAATTTAACTAGAAATTTGATGGACAATAAATTCTTCGGAGTTTATTTTATTTTCATTCATCATTTATCTGGTTTGATTATTTAATAAAATGTGCAGCTAGGCAAGTTGTTTCGAGTAGCGGCTGGATTCCATCACGGGATTGATTCGGAGGGTCCTTGTGCCAGTCACAAAAGCACACTTATGATACGGTTAGGAGTTAGGTAACAGCAATGCACAAAATGATAATCAAACAGAGGGAAGAAAGGTGCTCACAAGTGTCACCCACAAACTTTAAAAAACACTTCAGAGAAATGGAGGAAGAAAGGGAAGAAGAGAAAAGAAAGATCATCAATGAGATAACAAGAGTGGTGAAAAATCAACTCACAACTAGTGAACAAATGAATAGACAAAGGAAACCAGTCTACAAAAATTCAATATTGCCAGAAAATAGCCACAACAACACAATACCTTGTAAGGCAACTCTGCCAAAGTTCAATGGAAAGGTGGACAGCTATCACCCGACATTTCTGGAATGGCTGCAAATGTTCGAGATTATGATGGCAGAGAGGAAAGTGTACTAAAGGGCAGCAGCAACAAGGTTCCCACTATAGCAAACAGGGGTGACGTCCCAACATTAGTTGCTTCTGGATGCAGATACAAAATGTGACTATAAATTGCTAATCAGAGATTTTGTAACTTACTATGAAAACAAAAATTTCAAAAATCAATACCAAATCATATTAAATTCAACAAAGATGTGAAAGATGAATGATATCCAACAGATAGAATGATTATTGACATTAGCTCAAGGGGAAATACATATTCAAAGTACAATCTTTTTTCTCACATTTGTAAGGGCATGCCAGAGAATATTTGTATGCAATTCAAAATCAAGTGTGACATAGATGACAAGTTGGAGAAGATGATCAGGAAAGCCATAGACATACAGGCAACAATAGAGAATAATTCTTGCATCTATGAAAAGGCAATATGGAATAAGGAAAAGCCAACCAAATGGAGAAATAACTACAAAACACAGATAGTGTAGCATCATCCAAAAAGGACATAAAGCTGAATAACGTCGAATGATTATTAATTGAAATTAATTGTAAAAATTTAGTTAATGAACTTTAGTTTATTTTTGTAAAATGCAACAAAGATTTAATATTGGTCAAAGTAAGAAACTTGTTAGCCGATCAAGAGATAATTGACAAATTAAATTGAGCAAACTAATGCTTATGTATGAACAGCCATATTGGCAGACGAATCATTTGAATTTTAAAATTGGCAGGTACTTTTTGTAGAAATTTTATAAATAGCTTTGATTCAACCAT
>CABFPE010001103.1:22420-34082 GCA_900660155.1 Hofstenia miamia | reverse complement strand
TGATATCCGCTGTTGCTCTCTTCAAATTTTGAAAATGTAACAGTCTATTATTGTCTAGCATGTATTCATTGTTTGGTAGTGTCTGTGTTATTGTGTCTGGGCTGGACCATACTGTTTCTGGACTTGGTTTGTGTCTGTGAGTTTCATTGGTGTGAACACATATACCTTATCTCCTACCTTATGTGCGTGCCCATAAATTTTTTTATTATAATTGTGTTGCTGTCTCACTGCTGATTTCTTTATGTTGTGACACATTGTTTCATGAATTTCTGTGATCTGCTTCCTTAGTTGATTTATGTACTTGTTATCCAAGCTTTTGCTGTAGTTAGTATATTGCATTGATAACAGAGTTATCGCCTCTCTTCCAAGCATTGCCTTAAATGGTGTGACTCCTGTTGTTCCATGTACTGACGTGTTATAGTAGTATTTGATGACTTCTCTCCATTTATTTCCACCTATTCTTGGTGTTCGATTTAGCCTCTTCACTGCTCCATTAGCCTGTAGTTGGTATGCTGTTGTTTGTTCACTTGCTATTTCCAAGAGCTTTGCCATCTCTTGAAAAAGTCCACTCTCAAATTGAGGGCCTTTGTCCGTTATTATTGTTTCCATTGGCCTGAGTCGTAGAATCCATTCCTTCAATACTAATTCTGCTGTGGTTTCCACTGTTATATTCTTCATTGCGATCATCCTTGCGTATTTCGTGAAATTATCCACCATTACCAGCAGGTATTGGTAGCCTTCAGTATCCTTCTACAGAATGTCCAGATCTATGTGGACTATCTCGTTTGGTTGTGTTGAAATTATTTTCTTCAGTGGTGCCCTTTGTGTTGGGAAAATTTGTTTACTGTGTAGTAGGCATGTTTTACACTTATTAATTATGTCTTCCATGACTTTCCTCACAGCTGTTGTTATAAATCTTGTGTTGAAGGTTTTCTCTGTTTGTGTAATTCCCAAATGGCCCTTCTTGTGTATTTTCCTTATCAGTTACCTTTTGAAATAATCTGGTATCACGATTCTGTTGTTGCTGGCTTCAACATATAATAGTCCATTCATATATATTTTCCATTTATAACACTCATAGTATCCTGCCATAAGTTTCAATATTGTTGTTTGAGGCTCTCTTACTTTTTTTATTATTTCACTGAGGATTATGTCCTCTATCTGTTTGTCCACTATTTCTTGTTCAGATATCTCTTCCCTCATCAATATTGGTAGAACAGCCTGGCCTTTTTTTTGTCCACATCAATTTTTGTCCCTCATATTCAGTATGTGGCAAAAATTGATATTGTTTTTTCTCTCCATCTGGTTTTGCTGCATCTCTTTGATACTCTGGCAATGACGTCTAGAAGTCTGCTTTGTTATTTAGGGCGCCCTTCTTGTGCTCAATTGAGATTGTAAATTCGCTCAAATATTCGATCCATCATGACACTATTCCGGATATTTCTCCAGAAAACTTTTTTAGCAATGCTAATCCGCTGTTATCTGTGTGCACTCTGAATTCTCTGCTGATCAAGAAGTGTTGAAACTTCTTGATGCTCTCAAATAATGCTAGCATTTCCACCTTGGTTGACCCATAATTTTCCTCACTTGTTCTTAACTTTTGACTGAAAAATTGAATAGGGACTTCTTTTCCATTTTTTATTTGTCCAAATGTGGCTCTGATTGCCACTTGCATCACAGTCCAGTATGAACTGTTCATTGTAGTTCAGCGTGTTGAGGGATGGTAATTTCGCCAGTTCTTCTTTGATGTTGTCCAACTCCTCCTGCTCCTGCCAGGTCCATACAAACGGTACTGATTTTCTCATTAGTCTAGTCATCTTTGCTGTTTTACTGGCTAATTTTGGAGTGAAGATTTCTGTTGATGTGAAGTCCTGTGTTCTCCAGTATTGTTAGCATTCTCTCTAGTTTTTCCAGATGTTCTTGGATTGTGTCGCTGGTTACTATGATATCATCTATAGAGGCGTCGACTCCTTCCTCCATTCTATGTGTCTTATTCTTTAGCACTTTTGTGATGTATATCTGAAAAGTCGCTGGTGTGTTGCATAGTCTAAACGCCATATATATATCCACTCATACAGCCCATATGGTGTATTTGGATCTGAAATAATATTAATATATTACCTAGGTTTTGGTCATCCAACCATATTTCAAATTCATTTATTTTAATACATGTACTAATTGATTGCTAGTCAACTAAATGAGAGAAAAACCCCTATGCCTAACCTAAGTGCAGATTCGTAATCTGGCACAAAGACCCTAGAATTGATCTCAATGATGGATGCAGACCACTACTAAACACAACTCATTTAGCTTGACATCATAATAAATAATCAAATCGTATTAACAGAACAAAATAAGAATTCTAAATAAAATTCTTTATCAATTGCTTACAGGGTTTTGAATCTATATATAGCAAATTCAGAAAAGTACCTGTTGATTTCAAATTTGATATTTTGTCTGCCAATATGGCGGCTAAAAATAATGGAAGTGACTTCACCCCCTCATTTTGCAAAAAAGTATTATTGACAGATACTAATCTCTCATAGTTGGCACTTACTGTTGCTTGGTTGCATAATACAAATTAATCTAACTGATCTAATAATTTTATAATATTTCTAATCATAATTTGTCTTCGATCTTATTCTCTTTTCCAAATTGACGTTAGCAGCTTGATTAGTTTGGATGATGCTACACTGCTGTTTCATTTTTGTTCTCATAGCCAAGGCCTTTTATATATTGGTGCTCACCATTAAAAAAATTTTTATTAAATGCCTTTTACAGCTAAGTTGTGCTTTTGAACTTCAATCTGTCATGCAAATTGGCCACCAAAGTTCTGAACCAATAGTTGTGTTTATAAGAGAAAGATAACTCCATGTGGATGCAGATTAACTGAATCCTCTCTCAGAATGACTCATGTTATAATCAAAATGTGAACCAATCTGTCTCTAAGATTTATCTCAGTTTTGATTAATTTCTTTTTATTTTATTCATGATATTAATTTGTTCGCCATTTTCAACTATGCATTAGGAAACTTAACATTTTTGTATGTTCCTATCAGTACATTAAAACAAATATTGAAAAATAGTTATCAAAATGCAAACATTGACATTTCTCTTCTATGTGTTGTTCACATATATTAAAAACTTTAGCTTTCTTATATATCACTGATGATGTTGTTAAAATGGCTTTTCAAATGATTGTTTTCTGTGCATATTGTGCAGTGGTACTTGTAACAATTTTATATAAAGATCTATTGAATATATTCAATAGCTTTATTTCTGTTTATATATAATGCTAATAAAATTGCTGTACATGCTGACAATCTGCAAAAATGCATATGTATAATATTTACAACATATATACATTCAAATATTTACAAAGTTGAACAGCACATACTAAAATAAGTTACCTAATAATATACATAATATCTGAGTTGACTCAGCACAAGTGCTTCTACCAATGCTTTACACTTAGTCATTCCTTTAATCTGTTTTAGAAATTGAATGCCTCCTGCAATTCTCTGCACGTTTTTTTTGAATGAAATTTCCATAGCTAAATTTGGTGTCAATCACAACTCCCCAATATGTTACAGTTTCTGATGGCCTAATAAGTGGAGAGTCAGCTGAAACTTTTATGGCAACATTTTTTACTAGTGCTCATGTTTCATTGGGTGTAAAGACAATAAATTCTGTTTTGTTCATATTTGCTGTAAATTTGTTCTGCTTAAAGTAAATCATTATTTTATCTATTTTTTGGAGGTTTCATGTTGCTTTTATCAGCCTAACATTATGATTTACAATACAAATGTCATCTGCATATTGGATTAGTTGGCAGTGTTTTAAATAGTCTCTTAGGTCATTTATGTACCAATTAAACAACACAGGACCAAGAACAGTTCCTTGAGGTATGCTGTGTTCTCTGGTTGTGTAGTCTGAAAAAATGTTGTTCACTTTTACTCACTGTTCCCTATGGTGTAAAAAACTCTTGATAAACATTTTTTATTCCTCATTGAATCCATAACAGGAAAGCTTTCTTTCAAGGATATTGAAATCCAAACTATCAAATGCTTTGCTTAAGTATAGCAAAGTGACACTGCTGCAGATGTTTTCATTGAGATTGTAACAAACATTTTCAGTAAGAAATAAAGCATCATCTGTATCTAAATCCAAACTGACTTGAAGAAAGGATGTTATTCTTACTAAGATAAGTATTTATTTGCTGGGAAAGGATCTTTTCAAAGATTTTTAAGAGTGGATTTGTTACAGCAATAGGTCTGTAATTCAAGCAATTATGAGGATCTCCTTTTTTCAGAATGGGAGTTATATCTGCTCATTTTAGGCATAATGTAAAGCAAAGTTGAATGCAAACAGCAAATGCTAAGAGAAACAGTTGACATATTTTTTTAGAATAAATATAGGAATTCCACAGCTTCCACTTGAAATACTTGGATCTAATTTTCATATTGTTTTGATAAGATCAAATTTGCTAATTTAGCTAAAGCCAAAGGTGTTATCAACTTGTTTGATTTTGTTTTTATATCTTATCTAATCAGCACTATATGATCCAAGGTTTCTAAATATGGAATTTATATAGCCTGCAACTATCTTATGATTGTTTACTATTTTTCCACCAACATTAATTTCCTGAATGTCACATTGAATGTCTTTGTTAAAAAACTGGTTTATAAAATTCCATTTGTTTTTTGCTGGTGAAAATCTTTCATATATCATCTTCTATAAAAATATAAAAAATGATATTGCAAGAATAGCAGTATTTATCATTCCCAATAGAGTTGTTAAGACCAGTGACATTAGGAACATAATCAGCTCATGTTGTTCCAAGTATATTTGAAAGAGCCATAAATCTTCTAGTTTGCTTTGAGAACTATTTATTTGTTTTGAAGTGAGTTGATGGTGTAGAATCAGCTGCTGTGGACTATACCAGCAGCACTAAGGAACTAATTGTCATGGCAGGAGGTTGCAAAAGTGACCTTAATAGAGGAGCCCCAATTCCAACAATAATAAGTAATGGATCTAACAAACATATGTAATTCATCCATGTAACTTATAACTGTTTAGATAGAAAACATCCAGGAAAACCAATTCATACAGCTTCCAGCCAAAGTGCTACCTGAAGTGAAAGTAGTTCATGACTTGAGTGTGTGATGCTATCCTATTTGTCTCATGATTTATTATCTAGCTCAATACAAATATACAAGTCTTGATTGGTTTCTTATCTCTCAGCTCACTAATTAATAGCACATAATTGCTGGGCATTCACATCCACCAGTGGTATAATATCACCACAGTGTAATTATGTTATTAGTGCATGTTGAAATCAAATGAAGGTTTTATTATATATATGTGTAACTGTAACCTAATTTGGTCCACAATTTGGGCTGCTAACTGCGTGAAAGCTACTCCTTGAATCAGTCCACAGTAGAGCAACTCCCAAATTGTTGCTGTAAACTTACATGATCATTATAATTAAATTAACTAAGTCAAAAATATAATGGTGGAACAAAGTTGTACACAGCTTAGGTAAGGTAAACTCTTATGACATTTGCTACAATGTTGCTCCTATTTATACATAGTTCCAAAATAATTACCTGTCTTTGTTTACAACTCAAAAATCATATGATCATGCTCCCCTTGCAAATTTGATTGAGCAATAAATACACATAGCACCCCATTGAGGGGACATTAATTTAGCATCATAAACCAAGCTCAAAATAAAGGAGCTGATGTCATGGTTTTGTAATTAATATGAATTACAAATTAGACAATAAATCAAAAAGAAATATAAATGTCAAAAGTCCCCAAGTGACTCTACATGCCCCCCCTGCTTCTGGTGGTAGGTGATCTCCTCTGCAGTTATTTCCTCACATACCAGAATAGGCAGGATGGCTCTGCATTGTTGATCAAAATTAATTTCTGGTAACAGCTTGTACTCAGTTAGATGAATGAACCCAAACTGTACTCACTTGCCTGCCGCCTTCTTTAGGTCACATTCATAGTTGGGAAGGGCCATACAGTAGTTGGCATTGAAATGTAACTTCCCTAATCAGTGCTGGATAGTAAATGAGAAATTGTTTAAATACTCAATCCACCTGGCTACAATATTGGACTTGTCCCCAGAGAACTTTTTTAGCCAGGCTAGCATGCTGTTGTCAGTGTGCACAACAAAAGGACGTCCTAAGATAAAATACCACAATTTTTTCAGTGATTCCATGATGACCAGCATTTCACTTTTACTGGCTCCATAGTTCCTTTCAGATGTGCGTAGTTTGCGACTAAAATATTGTATGGGACTTTCTACTCCATCTACCATCTGACTCCATACTCTGCTAATGGCCATGGCACTGGCATCACAGTCTACTATAAACTCTTCTTGTAATCCGGTATATTTAGCATAGGGATCTTCTTTAGCTCTTTCTTCATTTGATCTAGGTTTTCCTGTTCCCTCCAGGTCCACTTGAACTCAATCAACTTTTTAAGTAACTGAGAGATGCTCTTTGTTTTCTCTGCCAAGTCAGGGATGAACATACCGTAATAATTTAAGAATCTCATGAGTCTTTGCACATGTTTCTGGTTTTCAGCATTTCTATTTTGTCAAGAAATTCTTTGGCATTCATTTTAATTGATATTTTACTGGGCTCAATTACTTTCCCCAAAAAGGTGACTTTGCTTTGAGTGAGAGCACGTTTGTTACCATTGACCTTCAGTCGAACTTTCTGAAATAGATCAAGTGTGTGCCTCAGCTTGCCAGATGTTCAGGGAACATATCACTTGTGATGAGAATATCGTCAATGTAAGCTGATATACAAGGCTCCAAAACATTACCATTGTTCTTCAGCACCTTGGTAGCATACCTTTGGAAAGTTGCAGGGGTGTTGCAAAGGCCAAATGCCATATACTTCCATTCATAGAGCCTGTAGGGAGTAATAAAGGCAGTCTTTGCAAATAGGCCTTGCATAAATCAAGGCATGAGAAAAACTTATATTGGCTGGCATCATAAAGTAAATCCTCTATTCTCAGAAGAGAATAAGCATACTTGATGGTGACGTCTTTCAATTTCCAAAAAAATATGCATAGTCCATATTTTTCTCCCTGTTTAATGAAGACTGTTGGCATGGCATAGGGACTATTACTCCCTTGTATAATTCCACTTTCCAGGAGGTCACTCAAGACTTTTTAGTATTCTTCTTTTAGGTTCTTGGGAACCTGCCATATTGGCAGTCAAATAGGTTTGTCAGTTCTTGATTCAATTGAGTCTTCTTCACCTACAGCTTGCCCCACACTTATAGCTCAATAGTTAAAAACATTGCTTTTGCTTTTTAGTAATGAGATGAGTGACTGACATTCCCCTTCTTGAAGGTGTGGATGAGACTCATTGGTAACTGGGGGAATCCTAATGGTATCTGAAGGCTCATCCATATCATGAATTGCTGTAAATATAGGTAAGTGGAAATGTTTGTTAATTTCACAGGCACTGCCATGTTTTCAAGTTGCACAGTATTAACTTGAACTGGGAATTTTGAACTGTTCAATATCATAATATACATTTTTCCATGCTTCACATGACATCAGGTGACAGATTAATGCCCTTAGGGTGGCTCACTTTTGGCCAGATATCATCGCATCACCACTATATGGACTGTCTGAAAGCACAGGAACCTTGAGTCCAATGACGGGCTTCAAGAAACATGGGCATGGTGAGTCAGAAGTGAAGTTCTTCTTCAGGGACTGTTGTTAGCTGAGTAGTTTTGTGATCTTTAATGGATATTGTATTGTTCCCATAGTCTATGACACAAGAATTTCATTCAAGGAAATCACTCCCTAAGATAATATCATAGGGCAATGGTTGATTCAAAGTGTCCACTACTACCAGATCCACTTGAAACAATTCGTTATTAATCTGCATGTCTACATCACTCACCTTTCCTCTATGTGAGATTTTATTTCCAGACACTTCAATCAAATGGATGACAGATGGATCTAAGGCGTCCCAGCTCATGCACAATGCTGAGCAACATTCATTGCTGATGATGAAGGCAGCAGCTCCAGTAGCTATGTTCACATGTACTAAACTCCAATTAATGTCAGCAGGAATCACGTTTTTCTGCATTGTAAGGGTAATTATGGGAATCTCCTGTGCTCAGTTGTTAGGGGATGACACTCCCCATAGTTTAAAGGTTTGGCTGTGTCAGCCATATCATTGCAAGTGTTGGTAGGCTCATCTATTACAAATACATCTCCATCAGCTAAGATCTTGATTGCAGTGCTGCAAGCAGTTCACAAATGGCCTTTCTGTCCACATCAGTAACACCTAACTGAGGACAAGTCAAACTCTTCCTTGGCAGGAGCTTGGGAAAACCTTCCTTAGCTTTAGAATTACCAAGGCCAGCATTCGTCTTCAATTCAGTAAAATCCTTGTCAATTTGACTTGTGTTATGTATTAAGAAAACAACACTTATAGCTTTCCATATAATGGTATAGAGATCGTCTTCTGGATCACATTTTAGCTCCAGACAGGAACAGATGTATTGTGGAAAACCACAACAACTGTAGGTGAAAAGATTGTGACAGGAGTATTCTGGCAACAGATTACTCAATTTAAATAGCCTTTCCACCTGAGTGATGTAATTATAGATATCATCACCTTTTCTGAAAGACATATCACACAGAAGAGTTTTGTACTGATGCTTGATGTGAGGTGCTCTCTAGTGATCCTCAAAATATCCCACCAGTAATTGATAATTTGTTTTAGTCCCTTTGTCAAGCATCATATACTGGTTGTAATCCAAACTGTGAAGATACAATGGAAATTGTGATACAGCAGCATCTTGCATTTTATGATACTGTTTCATAGTCACTCTAAGAGGACAATCCATTTGTCAAAGGACTGTGAGACTGCATTGATTTACCAGTAAACTTTGGTAAAGCAGAGTTTGTTAAAATATTCATGACCTCTGCTGGACTCTAGAGGAAGAAATGATTTGGTGAATCATGACTGACCACTTGTTGCAGACCCAATAGATACACCAAAATAAGGACTTCCATCAGCAAAGTGCTCAGAAGCAGAGTGCACAACTGTGGTGCTCACCAGAACTGTGGGAACATGACATAGTCCCATAGGATGAACAGACGTTGCCAGGGTAGATGAAGTTGACACATGAGAAACAGAGGATTGAGTAAATATAGGCTCACAGTTTACACTTGATGTAGGCAGTGAAGCAGACCAAGAGAGAATAGTTTTGCAAGTTGCATGTGGAGTTGTGTGAGTAGCCAGCATGTTAGCAAATTGGCTGATGAGTCTTTCACCAAAGTCATCTAACACTTCATCCAGAGCAGCATGTGTAACATACTTGTCACAAGCTCTAAAGGAGGGTGCCTCATGAGAAGTTGTCTTAGTGGGTGTAAGCTAATTAATCTGATGTTCCAGTCACATGATTGATTCTAACATTTTCATTTCCATTTGTTAGTACTCAATGTGCTGGATATTGAGCTCAGCTTGCAAAGTCTTGATGTGTCTCTCACCTTCCAATCACAGGGCAACTTGTGTGACAATGAATCTTGGAGGTGCTCAACTTCAATTGCTTGATGATCAAACAGTGGTATGGGGTTAACTGACAAAACCAAAGGGTGAGCAGGGATTGGTGGAGCATTTTGAGCATTTAATACTTGTCAGTGGGTCACAGGAGAAACTTGAGCAGGAGTAGGTAGGGATAAGTTAAGTAATGATCCAATGGTACAAGCAGTAGCATTCAGGCTACCAGTACTTACACAGGGGACTCCCTGCATGGGGGACCCAATAGGAGAATAAATAACAGTATGACTAGAACCCATATTGTAACAAGAATAAGTAACAAGAATATAACTCTTCTCAGAAAAATTCTATTGACAGTTGGGATCACTCTAAATTAATCAACAGCAGCAGATAACAGAACAGCAGCAACCTTAAGGTGGTGTAGGCATGGTAACAAATCGAACATGTAACAGAACAGAGACAACAGAAACTGATAGGTCAGGGGAAATCCATCCCAGCCAACCTAATCACAACCAAAATAAACAAGTCAAGAATGTGAGGTTAAACTTTCATTGCACATACAGGTTTCATGATTGGAGTACATCTCAAAACATCACTTATACTGCCAATTGCATCAGAACTGTCCAGGATCATGTCAGGGTCACCATGTAGAATCAGTGGCTGTGGACTATACCAACAGCACTAAGGAACTAATTGTCATGGCAGAAGGTTGCAAAAGTGACCTTAATAGAAGAGCCCTGATTCCAATTATAATAAGTAATGGATCTAACAAACATCTGTAATTCATCCACATAACTTATAACTGTTTAGAGAAAAAACATCTGGGATGACCAATTCATACAGCTTCCAGCCAAAGTGCTACCTGAAGAGAAAGCAGTTCATGACTTGAGTGTGTGATGCTATCCTATTTGTCTCATGATTTATTATCTAGCTTGATACAAATATACAAGTCTCAATTAGTTTCTTATTTCTCAGCTCACTAATTAATAGCATGTAATTGCTGTGCATTCACGCCCAGCAGCAGTATAATATCATCCCAGTGTAATCATGTTATTAGTGCATGTTAAAATCAAACAAAGGTTTCATTATATCTATGCATAACTGTAACCTAATTTGGTCCACAATTTGGGCTGTTAACTGCTTGAAAGCTACTCATCAAATCAGTCCACAGTAGAATAACTCCCAAATTGTCACTATAAACTTACAAGATCATTATAATAAAATTAACTAAGTCAATAAAAAATAAAAATATAATGGTGGAACAGAGTTGAACACAGTTTAGGTAAGGTAAACTCTATTGACATTTGCTCCTATTTATACATAGTTCCTCAATTAATTACCTGTCTTTGTTTACAACTAAAAAATCATACAATCATGCTTCCCTCACAAATTTAATTGAGCAATAAAAACACGTAGCACCACATTGAGGGGACATTAATTTAGCATAAACCAAGCTCAAAATAAAGGAGCTGATGTCACAGTGACATAATTAATACGAATTACAAATTAGAAAATAAATCAAAAAGAAATAAAAATGGCAAAAGTCCCTGAGTGAATCTACAATAGATTTTGGGTCCCAAATATGACCATGTCATTTGAAGTTGCTACCAAAGCTCTGAAACAATATTTCTGTTTATGAGAGAAATATAACTCTATGTAGATGCAGATTAACTGAATTATCTGTCAAAGTTGATGTAATTATATTGAAATTTGAACCAATCTGTCTCTAGGATTTATTTTCTATTGTCTAATTTCACTAAATTTGTTGATGACATCAATTAGGTAAACATTTTCAAATGTTTCAATACTTTTGGTATATTTTTCTCTTCATAACCACATAGGGCAATCACAATGGCTGCCAGTGGTTTTATAAATAATTTTTTTGCATCTGCAAAAAGTGTCAGGTTAAAATGTTATAAATCAAGATTTGCTGTTTGATAAGTTGTTGGAATTTCTGCCCATTTTCAATTTCTTTTGAAATTGTTCTGTATCTGCCTGCTTAATGCAATTCTTCAAAAATATGTATTGCAAGTATAAAGTTTAGTTTACATTACTAAATGTGAATATTGGTTACTTTGATGTGCAAATATACTGAAGTAAATCATCACATTA